>APFE031362791.1:0-11844 GCA_000404065.3 Pinus taeda
TACAAGCTCTTCACTGCATATGTGTGCTCATTATTGTTTCCATAAACGCTCTCCTCATTATATAGTTCGAGATTTTACAACTATGTAATCATAGTTTTTTTTTTTTTCCGAAGTCATCTTATGTGGCTTCACGAGAAAAGAAACGCTTAAGTGTAATATAGTCAACAACATGCATGCATAAATAAAGAAATAAAATATTTATATATACACCATTGTTCATGTGTATGTGTTATCATGGTCAAGGTGAAATTTATAAATATTTGGTAAGCATTTCCTGTTGCATACTATCATTTAATTTAGGCATCAGAAGAACATATACCCTTCTTTCGGAATATATGTAACTGCCAGTGGATGGCTAGGCCTCTCCTTTTTCGTTAGATCATTAAGGTTTTTTTCTTTCACAACTATTCAAACCTAGTAACAAAAAATTTCATCTATAGTTCATATGTTTTACATAGATAATTAATAACTGTACATTGAATTGTCAATATACAGGTAGAGAGAAGAAAATCCATTGCCATTACCAAAATTATGATTTACTAATGCCCTCTTATGTATTTGAAATGTTTTCCAACCCACCAACAATTAGACCAATCAAAAGGGAGGTGTTGGCTTCGTGCAGATTGTAGAATTTGTTCCTACGCAAGACATGCTCGAGCAAAAAATGAAAGCACAAGCATCCTGATCTGGAGGAGGATTCCCATGCATGCAACCTGCATTTCGATCGCTGCCTTCCATGGAGAAGTCGAAGGAGAAAGCGACAATTTGGTCACTGTTGCCAGTTTCTTCAAAATTTCTCCTCCCCCCAATTCAAATTCAAAAGATAAAGACTAAATTGATAATGACTGGGCAAAAGCACTACAACAAAATCCTTTGCAACACCGAGGGTTTTCAAATACTACCACTATTATTATGTTGGCTCAGGACAACGAAAACCTTAGATTCTCTCTTCATAATGCTTCTTGTGCTTCCTCCACCATTAGCATAGAGGCAAGAATGAGGAATGAATGCATATTGACAGACCTCATTTTCTCACCATACGACTGGGTTTAAGAGCAATGTCTCACACTAAAATAGAGTCAATTTCTACTCCATAATAGAAATAAGTTCAGCTAACTGACTTCAAAACCATTGTCACACAAGCTTACCTGGGAACCTGTCACAAAACATAGTTGTACACAGTAATTTAGGCGGTCAGAGTTATGGAGTGTCAAACAGTGGCACATTTACTCCCATGATAGGCATACAATAATGATGACTCATCATCAATACTATTAGGTTCAAAACTCATGCTATATGCATAGCCATGGGAAATTTTAGGGGCGAATTTTGGCCCTTGGGCTAAATTAAGGGGTTAGCCCACCTTATTTTAAGGGAGAGGGTAAGAAAAGTAAATTTAGCCCTTGAAATTAGGAGTTACAATCTTCCATTCACCCTCATTTTCATGAAAATGTATTTATGATAGTTATCATAAGAATAATAAATTACCCAGTGGAGGTATGGTAAATTAAATAAAATCTCTTTTTATACTCTACTCCAAGGTATGGTAAAGAAATGACATACAAATAACTAGCAGGTCATCGGTAAATCAATAAAACCTCTTTTATATTTAGTCCATAACCCTCTTCCTCTATTTACGAACACTAAAAACGAGGTTCATTAAGTCGAATCCTATGGGCAAAATACCATATTTATGAAACCAGGCCTAACGGTAAAATTCATAAATATCAAATAAAGTGAGAGGTATGGTAACCTAAATACCCAAACTTTTTTATACTTTACCTCCATATTCACTTGATCTTTATGAACACCAGGGTGTAAATAAATAAATATAAATAAAGTGGAGGTATGGTAACTAAATAAACCTCTTTTAATATTAGTCCATACCTTTTTCTATTTAAGAAGGCTAAAAAAAGAGGTTTTATTTAATTGAGTCCTGTGGGCCAAATACCATATTTACAAAAACAGGTATGGTAAATTAATAAAAATATAAATAAACGAGAGGTATGGTAAATAAATAAAATGTTTTCTATATTTACTCCATAAGCCACCTTATATTTACAAACACTCAAAAAATGTGTCATATTTAGGTGAAGCCTATGGGCCAAATCCCATGAGCCAAATTATTATTAATACCATGAAAAAAATATTTATTAACACTAATATTAGTATTAATAAAAGTAAAGATGGTACACGGTATTGGCCCATGGTATTCACATGGAATACCCCCTATTTAAAGGGGGAATTAAACTAGCATAAATCCATCTTTAAAATGGATCAAATATTGTGATATGCAAACTAACATAGAGTGAAAAAACATTTGATCCCTCTGAGGGCTTGGTAGATCAAGAGTAAAAATGGATCTTGTAATTTAATGTCACTTAAACATTTTAGCTTGGTTAAAATAAATAAATACATAAAAAATCAATTATTAATTTTATTAATTTTTATAAATTACTAATAGTAGTTTTTAAGCTCTAGGTTTATGATAACCCATGGTATCGACCCATGGTAATACCATGGTATTCATGTGAGCATAGACTATTTAAAGGGGAAATTCTATCAACTTAGATCCATCTTAATTCTGGGTGTACCAAGTGCTAAGAGGGATAAATAGATTTCATCCTTCTAAGAGTGGTAGATGTGGAGTTAAGATGGATATAGGTTGGTTTTTATGATAATGAAGATATTAAATAGACTTAGGAAATTATATTGTAAAAAACATTTTAAGGTGAATGGTTAAAGCTACATTTAGTAACTTCACAAAATTTAATAAAAAATACCAGTTTTTCTAATTTAACAAAAAAAATTCAAAACAGTGAAATCTTATCACTCTTTCTGCATCACCCTCATAGAAGAGAGATAGTTGTTGCCAAGATTTCCCACCATTTTTCAAACATTCTCAATATGATATCTTCATGAAAAATTTAAGTTAGTGATGTTGGATTATTTGTTTGAAAAATATGTTGGTTTGTACAACCTTTCATCTTCTCAATTATTCTTAGTTTGTTGTAATGATCTGTAGGGGTTGGGCCATTGCACCATATTGTCCTAAAAGGCAGATATTGTGCACCAAAAAGGAAATTAATCCACATGTTACAACACTGTTAAAAAATGCAAGACATATGAAGGTAGTGAATTATGCTAATAAGCAATTTAGATTGGGAGAGACATAATTAAATTTTATTATTTAATTGAAGATTTCCAATTAAAATAATAATAAATATACATTTATATATTTATATATTGATTGCAAGGCTTCTGACAATGGTCACTTCTTTCCATTAGATCCCCTTCAAGCCTTTGGGATACCTACTACTTTCTTATATTATATAGTTGGGGATTGCTACTTGTTGGCATGTTCGGGTAAACAAACTTGGTGCATTTTTTTTATCTTGCAGTTGGAATCTATGGAATAAGAAAGAAATTTGATAGCTTGATAAAAGTGATAGAGAAAAGATTAATCTCTCCTACCTTGGCATAACTGGTGGTCAAGATCAACACCTACAAGAACTTTGTTGTGGAATATTATCAAAAATAATAGAAGGATATGAAAGAGTGTACAGTAAGAACCTTGACAAACATGACCACTGAAACTTGCAACATTGTTTGTAGGAAGAGAAAATTATGTTTCTTTTTTCCCAACGTCTATGTTATTATATTACAATTTAATGAATATGTTTTCCTATTATCATATATGGTTTCATACTTTAACAAAACATTCGCCAAACTTCACAATATTTTATTATTCAGTGAAAGATTTGCCAAGAACTTACAAGATTTTATAATTCAGTAAAGATTCTCCATGGCTTTACAAGATAATATAATCTGGTGAGAGATTCGCCAAAATATATATATACATATTATATTATTGTTAAAATCACCTCCCATTTTTCCTATGTATCATGGGGATTCGCCCATTTATTATACATTTAAATTTAGGGTAGTTCTTAAAATTTTCCCTGGTGTCATATAACCTTCGGGAGCTACGCTGATAGAGAGAAACTAAATGATGTCATCAAAATGCTTGTTCACAATCCTGACAATAATGAGTTGCGCATTAGGTAATCCTTCCTCAATATTGGTAGGATCTTCACTATTTTCGATCTGCAATTGGTGTTCTGGTCCAACATTCAATTTCTCGGGCTTTACTATGACTTAAAAAACATATTCCTAAAAAAGGAGCAACCACCTACATATTTCCCCCCCAACGTAGGCTTATTGACTAGGTACTTCAAAGCATAATGATCTGTGTACATCTTAAAGTGCGCACCTAGTATATAATGCATGAACGTTTGTACTACATAAACCATGGCTAAACCTTCACACTATGTGGTTGAGTAGTACCTTTCAGCCTTAGATATTTTCCGACTAGCAGAGGAAATTGGGTGATTGATATCTCCTGCCGCTGGTTGTGCTAAAATGGCTCCCAACGCTATGTAAGATGCATCCACATGCACATGAAATTACTTCTTCCAATCGGGGAATACTAGGATTGGCATTGTAACCATCTTCTCCTTTAGAGTATCCAATATTTTTTGGAAATCATCATCCCAGCAAAATGTAACATCCTTCTTTAACAACTTCTCCATGGGCACAGTGATCTGTACATAGGCCTTAATAAACTTCCTATAGTACCTAATATGACCCAACGTTGCGCATAATTGCTTTACATTCCTAGGGAGATCCAGATTGATAATGACAACAATCTTAGTAGGGTCTATCATCAATCCCTTCTTACAGAGGACATGGCCTAATAATATTCCATAAGGTACATAGAAAATGCACTTTTTCAAGTTTAGAGAGATCTACTACTTCCTACAAGTATCCAGCATTAAACACAGACTAGAGAAATTCTTCTTGACTAGCCCAAACATTGTCCAATCATGAAAGTAAACCTCCAAATATTTATGGGTGAACTCCTTGAATGCCGCAACAACCACCCTAAAGAAAATTGCAGGGGAATTTGTTTGTCTAAAGGGCATAACTATAAATTGGAACCACCCCAATTCTGTAGCAAAGGTAGTCTTGCTTCTATCCTCTGGCGCGATCTTAATTTGGTGATATCCTTATAATCCATCTGTAAATGAGTAACCCTCTTGTCCACCAACATTATTTAGAACTTCATATGTAAATGGCGTAGGTAATGGATCATGGACGCATGCATCATTTAGATTCTGTAGATCTACACAAACACTGATATGGCCTTTTGTTTTCTTCTCTTGGATCACCATGGGATTGACCCACTTGGACTCCTCTACATGATTGATTATTCCGGCTGTGATCATTTTATCAAGTTCCTCTCGTACCTTTTCCCTGTATTTTGGGTTCAACTGATATGTGTGATGCTTAACGTGTTTCACATCAAGTTTTGAATTGATCTTCATTACCCCCAAATCTCTTATTATCCCCTTCAAGTCAGAAAAATTGGTTAGAAATAAGTCATGATACTCATGTAGCAATTCAGCTACCTTGTCCATTGTATCTTCATCCCAATAGTCATCAATGTTCATGAATTTTGGTTCTGCCTTTGAGCCAATATTCACCTACTTTGTGTGCACCGGTTGTGAAATATCAGGAATCTTTGCACTAGGCCCTTCAACTTCGCATTGTCCTTCTGATTCAAGGATATTAATATTCCTCGAATCCTAATCATATTCTTCCATTGTAACATTGTAACATTCTAAAGCATGTTACATTTGTGTACTCCAGTCAGGTCGTACCCATGTGATAGGTTTGACAGGTGTTCAGAAGATTGATGCCTTAATCTCCTAAAATTCTTCATCAATGTATGTGAGCCCATCTTAAAAACTGAATGTGAGCAAGAAACTTTCTTTCATCTCATTCTAGTTAGCGATCTTGTGTCGCAAATTTGTTTCTAAATACCAATTCTTCGGGATAACATACAGGGTATGAAAAAAGATATGCACCCACTCAAGTTGAGGTATTTCGCCCCATGCCTTAGTCCACTACAACAGATGTTCACACGGTTCATCTTTCCCCATGGATATTTTAGTGAGCTGGGTGTTCACATAGACTGATCGTAATCACATCATTCGATGATATTCCTTCCAATCAGCAAAAGTATCACAGTGCATACCCCACCATCTTGCAAGTGTAGTTCTTAATGCTAGATCTAAGGCCTAGAACTGATGTTCCTTTGGTACATCCATTTCAAAATGTTCGAGAAATATATTGAAATCACCCAAACCATCATAATAGGGTAACTTACGTACTTCATTAGATACATGGTGTAGTGATTTTGTAAGTCGATTGCATCGTAGCGTAGAGACCTCATGCAATAGATTCTGCCAGTTTTCAAACTTTTCATTCGAGTCTGTTTGGAAGAAGTTGTCCTTCTCCCAACAGATCCTTCCATCCACATTAGTATTGATCCAATATTCCATGTAGTTAACTTATATATGTGCTCTATGTCATTATCTTCATAATAGTCACAGTTTGGTTCTATGTACCACACCTTCAACGGGATCCAGTGGGACAATTACTCGAAGTTCATTTTTCTCAAATACCATGCTTCGCTTCTTTAAGTTGATGATTGCATTCATTTCAAAATCCAAATAAATCTCAAGAAATGTTAGGCATGGATTACTATCATCAATGATCTCAATAACTTCGAAGTCAGCCACTGCTCTTGCACCTTCAATATCTACGGTTACTCCATGCAGATGCCCCATTGGAATTATGTTCTGTTGATTCACCATGCGCAGCTAAATTGGCGACCATTGCAACTTAGGCTTTCCCATATGTCCCCAAGCCTATTGTGGCAGTACATTAGCATTGGAGCCCAAGTTTGGGATTACATGATCCTTTTCGAAATCATCGATCTGTGCAATGAGCCGCATCTTCCTACTAGTTCTTTTCTTGCTTTGGTTTACTTTGTTGACTATGCATTATCCTAGTGATAGCTTATCCTTGCTAGCGCAGTTATCTATCAACTCTTGCAATCCCTCTACTACCTTTTGATCCTGTAGTAACTTCATACAGGTCTGCAAAAACAATTTCAACATTGTGAGATCTGACTCTTGGGTTGTAGTAGAATCTTCAGGCTTCTCCTTTCGTAATGCTATCAGCATTGGGTTCTGAAATGTAGAAGAAATTGGACTCAAAAAATTATTTCTCACCTCCATGAATGTCTCATTTTCCTTATGTAAATCAAACCCAGCATTCTTCTCACCAGCTTTTTAGAACCATGACTCTGATTCTGATTGCTTTCCTTCAACCTTTTCTTAACTAGTGGCTACAATGCTTCACATGACTATGTTGACATTCGGATTGTCTTCGTGCAACTTATATCTCATCATTTGGATATTTTGTATTTGTTGTTGGGTCTTCTTCTCCTTCATTTTCACTATTAAGATTGGGAAATCTTCTATAACATGATGAAATTGACGACAATACTCACATTGGTGCATTGGATTCTAGCAGTCGCGTGCAAAGTGTCCTAGTTCTCCATAGTTGTAACAAATTATCTAGCCATGACCTCTTCCAGCTCCTCCTCCTCCTCCTCTTCCCCTTCCTTGGAATCTTCCTCGAGTTGTAGGTGAGCCTTGGTCATTCTTCACATAGCTTTCAACCTGCATCCTATACAGCGAAGTTATGTCCATCATTAGTTCATAGCTTCAACAATTCCTCTCATCATGACCAACTAATTTAAAAAATTTAGAAAAGCATTTCTTTGGAGATTGTATAAACTTTTGTAATAAGGAGCAATTATCAATTGAATGTTGTCCTAAAATTTGGTAAATACTACACCAGGTACTTGCACTAGTGCTTGATCCAATAGAAGATTGGTTTTAGTGGGCTAGTACCTCCAGTAGCTATATAATCCTGGAATACAGGGCATTGATCCTTATGATGGCCTTCAACCTTTCATTTTATGCACCAAACTTTAGAGTGAGTATTTGTATTAACCTCCTTTCCCTTCTTTATGTCTTGCAAATCCATGTGCATGCGTGCTATCTACACCTAGATCTATTTAACTCCTACATCCATATCCTGGATTGGCAAAGATTTTAACTTCATTGCGATTTCCAATTCTTCAGCATGCGACCCAATATTCTGCTAGGATAACAATAAGCTTAAGTGAGGTCATAGTGAAGCTATGTACCAATCCCTATGTTATTCATATGAGATCTGGAGGTAATCCTGACTTAGTAAAAACTTCAGTCGTTGGTCTATATGCCACGTAGATTCATTAATTTTTTTCTTAATCTCCTTGATCACAGTCACACACTGATCTTTCAACTTCAACTTCGTAAATTATGTATTTAGCGCATCCTTCCTATTAGCCAATGAAGTATCCAGGTGAGTCATGTTGTATCTTATATACCAGGTGAACACCCTATCCTATAGCACTATAACCAATTTTGTTTTCTTTATATCATCATCATTGATCTAGTGTGCTTTCCACAGAGCTTCTGTGATGAACCAAAACTGTTCAGGATCCTCTGGTCCTTGACCCTAGAATACAACATTTTGATCGTAGTTTCCATACTGAATAGCGAAGGTGGAGGTGGAGGTGAAGGTGGAGGTGGAGTGGTTGGTTGTTAAATTCCAAAAGTACCCTAATTTATAGTTTGTGTCGCACCTCTAGGCGTACTAGCGCTACTTCGTTCTTCTTCACTTTGAGACTCTCCCAATAGGGGACTGTATTCACTTTCGACAAATTTTTCGTGATCTATTCTGAATCTCTTTCCGCTAGATCTAGTTGGACCCCTTTTAAACAATAATTTAAAGGAATAACCTTATTTTCGCACAAAATCATTTTAATCCAAGTTCTTAATGATTTCAGGTACTTACCTCTCAGACCCTTGAAGAATCATCATTCGGCTTCGCTATAAGACACAGACGTGTTTATTGCAAATTCAGTGATGAAACTGCACAAGATATTATCAATCTAATAATCAATAGCCCTCACAACCTTATAATCAGATATTTCAAGGTGTTTGACGAGTTTTGGAGTCCACACAATAGGATCATCACGGTTATGAGTAGGTTCGCTATCCGCTAATTTGGATAGCCAATTGTATAGCTCGCAGGGGAATGATGTAAAGAAAACTCTGTGCACTTATGTGTAAAGATACCTTTATAACTAATTTTCTTTTGATAAGCATGGATTCCTATTCTACTGGCCTGTAAACTTGTGCAGCTTCTGATCTATCCACTTCTCAATTCCCTTCCTAGTCGGTATCCACTTATGCCACATCACACCTCCCTAAAATAGATCCCAGTCTCGACAACGGAACCATTTATCATTTTGAGGGAGTTTGGACCCAAGTTCAGAGTTAGTTGCACTAACCAACAAAACCCTACACTACTGGCCCTTTCCGCAACAACTTGCGTAGCGCAGGCTGCAATCTCACTCGAGGTAGCATTGTGGAATGCTAGAACAAGGCTTTTACATCCAGAATGTTATGTGATGAGGTTTAAGGAGCTTTTTGTAGCTTTAGTTTGGATCTGACCTTCACGAACCCTTATTCATGAGACTTAGATGATTTACAGTTAAAGAAAGTTATAAGCTTCGCGTAACTATCTAATCATGCATAAAACAATATCTAATAGTTGATCTAGATCTTCCCAGAGTGATTAAGATAAAATACAGACAATTATCATTCAGTTGCACGTAAATACAGAAAATACATAGCGCATAAAAATAGACACAAATTTACTTCAAATATATTTCTATTACTTTGATCTTATTTTACAACCTTTCCAGACCCTGCACACACAGCTGCAGGGGCCCAACCACTCATCTACGGAATTACCAAGGTCTCCACGAAGTCAGCTACAAGAGCCTTCCCCTTCGCTCGAAAACATAGAAAGATCTACAACTACATACCCAAAATCATATAATAACACATTATTGATTGCCTTAGACTTGCTAAGACATCCCTTTATATATTCTTCTCTATTACAATACCATGGTCCACAAACCATGGGCGGATCTCAAAACAATATCAAAACATAAGCGGCTTTGACCTTCCTAAAACCCCTTGACTCCTATTTTACCTATGCTACTCACGCTCTGCTCCTCAAAATGCAGAGAATTACAATATTTTAACAAAATTTGACCTAGGGGACCCCGTCCCAACATGGATTCACCAATTTGGGTACATGCATTGATGAGTATATTGTCAAGTCCCATATAAATGGTGTTGTTAAGTGTCAGCATTACTCTTGGAAGTTGGTGTTTTCCAAAACTTATCGATCCCACCACAATTGGTCCAAAATTCCTAAAATTTGATTTTGACATCTATGAAAATGCATGCCAGTCACACCAAATCTCCCCCACCACCACCCCCCATTTTTTTTAAGATTTACTGAAGTAAGGCATTATCCTCGAATTATAAGTGGGTTAAAAAATTAATATAGGTATATCCAATTCTCAACGCAGTGAAGCATCCACTGATATTTAGGTAGCCACTTCCTTTTCTTGTGTTAAAGTATTCATGAATTTGCAAGCATCAAAATATTTGCAACAAAAATGCTATGGTCTATAAATTCATTTCCTTTATTAACTACCTTATATTTAGAAGGTAAATATGATAAAATACTTTGACTCTTCTCATTGTCCAGGTGGTAGATTCATCTTCACTTATATGTAGATATCTTCTAGTTTGTTCTCTTCATCAAGACGTGCCAAACACTTAGTCAATAGAGTAATGGCATGGTTAAAGAGGAAAAAATTACTCATTGACATCTTGGCTTACAAAAATAGTTTTATTTCAAATTTAAGACTTCAATGTGCATGGTAACCTTAGATAGTTTTTGTAACTGTTATTGAAATTTAACAAACTCCACTATCATAGTCTTCAACAAATAATATTGGGGCTACTCTCCCCCTAAGGTGTTGTTGCTCTAACACTTCTTGAATTCCTCTTTTGTTTTCATGAGAAGATCCCCCTAAGGGTATGATCTCTTGAATTATCAAGTTGGTCCTTTTTTTCCTCTTCCATACCTTATTTGTATTCCTTTTTGTTGTTGTTTGCATTTCTTTATGGCATATTGAACAGCCTACCAGGAGTTGCTTATCTTTTATTTCTTGCACTCTTTAGGGTATTTTCCATTTTGCAGTTTTTTTCTTTGTGTCCAATATTGCTACATAAATAGAAACTTATTTGACCAAGATATGGAAGAAATGGTGTTTGTACTCTTATGATCTTCTTTGTATACAATTTACATTCAATGGATCTATGTCCAAATCCATTACATGAATAACAATAACCATGGAAGTGTTTTGTGTACCTGATGTATGGTTGTATTTTTTGTTTCCTTGTGTGAGAGAGCCTTCTTGTTTGCTACATCTTCTGTTGATTAAAATTGTTTTTCTTTCTCTTACAATTTCTTACTACATGTCCAGGTTCATGGAAATAAAAACATTTGATGTCTTTCAAGAGAGCAATGAATCTTCTTTGAGATATTTTGAATTTTCTCAACTCATCTCTAGTAGGAAATGACCCTTTTTTAGGAATTGTTTCCTTGGACTCATTCTTTGGCTCATGTTGTTGTTGCTTGGTTATTTTCCTTATTTGTTATTGTTGGCATTATGGCCCAGGTTTGGAGCTATGGCACAGGCGTTGTCCTTGATGGCAACCCTCTCTGGTAACAGATCTCAGATTAGGCACTCAGACAGTAGAAAAAGTCATATACGCAGGTTCATCTAGACAAAGGCGCGTATACACGCGGGTTATACATTATAAAAGCGCGTATATGTTGGTGATCACTCTTTTGGTCCATGGCAGTTAGACCTTGGAACTTGAACCTATATTTTGGACCATGGCGTCTCGTCAATTGTGCCGATCCATAGTTTTTGGGTTCATGGTA
>APFE031362803.1:1288-145898 GCA_000404065.3 Pinus taeda
GTTCGCCCAACCTAATATAGGGTCCAAAAAAAAATTTCTCGGGGCGCTGCCCCGAACCCCATAGAGGGGGGCTACCTGACCCCCTCAAACCCCCCGGACAAGGGGGACTGCCGCCCCCCTTTTGACCCCCCCACTACGGAATCGGCGCAACGAAGGGGCGGCTACGACCCCCCTCTAACCCCTCGGTTCACTACGCAGGTTAGTCGTGGAAAGAATATAACACAACCCAACAAAATTTCTTGAGGTAGTGTGCATTTCAAGGATTGGGAAGGATTTCTCCTTGTGGATCCTCTACTAGGTATGCCACCTTTCCCAAACACTTATGGATGATATAAGGCTTGAGCCATAATGGTTCAAACTTCCCATGCCCCAAGACATCATGAGCTTGGTCATAAATAAGAACAAGGTTGCTTTTATGGAAGGTACGAGAGTGGAATTTGCAGTCATACTGAGCTTTGGTGCACTTTTTGGCCACTTCAATGGTTTGCAATGAAACACAACAGTATTCAGTGGTGCAATCAAGCATGATGAGTTATTTTTATAAAGGTTGGGTGTCTGAGAGGAGTTCAACGACAAGGTGACGGGAAGGGATTTCACACTCGATTTGTAAAACTTCCTCCTCTCCAAAATCAAGGTGGAAAGGAGTGAACTTGACGGCAGTCTTGATAGAAGTTCTATAGGCCCACAAAGCAAGGAAGAGCATTAAATTCCAGTTGATCTTGTTTTTATTCACCATAGACCAAAGCATAGTCTTAAGGATCTTGTTGATAGTTTCAACTTGGCCATTACCATCGGGGTAAATAAGATGATGAATATTGACGTTTGTAGCCCAAAAAAGAGGATATCTCATGCCATATCTCATCTTCAAAGTGTCGGCCATGGTCAGAGACCAATTGTTTCAAAAACTCAAATCGAGCGATAACATCGTTAAAGAAGAAGAGGGATGTAGTAGTCGTGGTGTTATTGCACGTTGGCATGGCTTCAACCCATTTGGTAAAATATTCGATGACCATCATAATATACTTGTGGTTATTAGCATATGGGGGTCAACACTCCATGCAGCCAATAGCCAATTTACAGAAAGGATTGGATGTGACAATTGGATGGAGGGGAGCAGGTGGAGCTCACACCTTAGGAGTGTATAACTAGAAATTAGGTCAATGTTTGACTTCTTCAATATAATAACTAAAGAGAGAAGGCCAAAATTACCCAGTGCGCATGATTTTTTGGGCAGTGTCCATTCCGGAGAGGTGACCACCACAAGTGCCACCATGGTAGGCATTGAGCACTTACTCAACTTCAGCATAAGTGAAAGAATGACAAAGGACAATGTCAACACCATGATGATAAAGATTATCACCGATGAGGAGGTAGCGAGGGGCTTGATGTCGAATATGTTGTCGATCATCATGAGTGAGGTGGGGGGTGAATTTTTGGGTTCATAAATAGGTAAGGATGTCACCGTACCATGGATCATATGAGGTAATGGAGAACAAGTGTTCATATGGAATATCATCATTAACTGGTGGATCAGGCGCACCGGTGGGAAATTCAGAAATGAGTTCAGCAAGGGCCAAACCTTTCTTACTCTTGGGTGTGACAAATTTGATATTGAATTCTTGAAGAATAATGATCCATCTACTTAACAGGAAATCCATGGGGTTGGAATTGGTCACAATTTGGTGGTACGCATAAGGATATAATGACGAAGATTTTGAATAGAGAACATGACAATGAGTGCTAGCTTTTCTTCGTGGGAATAGGACATAGGGGGACCATTAAGGTTCTTACTGACATAGTATATGATATGCTCAATACTTGCAAAATCTTCTTGTATGAGGACCCCAAGAACTGAATGGTTGGATGCAGAGATGTACAAGATGAAATCCCTTTTAAAGTTAGGTATACTAATCAAGGGAGAATAAGGGAGAGAGTGTTTGAGGGCATCGAAATACTATTGAGCTTGTTCATCCCAATCAAATGGAATGGTGGATCAAAGGAGTCTAAGGAACATCATGGTGGCATAGTTAGAAACAAACCGATGAAGAAAGTTGGTTTTTCCTTGGAGGGTTTGTAACTGAAGAAGGGTATGAGGAGGAGGAAGTTCAAGGATGGCTTGAACTTTGAGTGGGTCAAGAGTGATATCATCATTAGACACGATGAAGCCCAAAATTCAGCAGACAGGAATGCAAAAGACACGCTTAAGGGGATTGAGGCGAATGTTATACTAGCGACATCATAAAAGCATGTTACGCAAATCATGAAGGTGTTGCGACTAAAGTTTGGAAAAAGAAGTGAGATCATCAAGATATGAAACGATAATGTGAGAAAAGTCATGAAAATAGTAGGAAATAGAACGCAAAAAGTGGCCCAAGCATTCTTTAAACTAAAAGGAATGACCTTGTAAGCGAAAGTTCCCCACAAACTAGTGAAAGCATATTTAAGCTAATCATCGTAATGGATACGTATCTAGTTATATTAAGAGAATCCATCAATAAAGGATACAACCTCATTCCCTACACGCTCATCAATGACTTGGTCTATGAAGGGTGTGGGAAAGTTGTCTTTGGTACAAGATTTGTTCAAATCATGGAAGTTCATGTAGACATGGATGGTGCCTTGTTTCTTGAGAACGGGAACATGATTGGAAACCCATGTGGTGTATTCAATGGGATAAATGAAACGAACTTGGTTGAGCTTATCGATTTCAAATTTGATGGATTCTCCTTTGGAAGGATGGATAGGCCTTTTTTTGTGGATGGGTATGGCATCGACCAAGTGTCGATATGATGTTCAATAATGGCGGGATCTAGTCCAGGAATTTCATAATAACACTAGGTGAAAACATCTCGAAATTCCTTGAATAACTTGGTGTAAGCATCAATCTCTTCTGAGGTACACTGTGCCCCCAATATAATGTTTTCTTTAATCCTTGGTTTATTCAAAATGTTAATTTTAAAAGTGGGGGAAATGTTAGCCATATTTCCTTCTTTAAAAGAATCGGGTGTAGGAATGGGATTTTTAAACCAATCGAATTCACCATGAATGAAGTCTTTGGACTCCACAACATATTGGTCATGGGTTTTTTGCAGAAAGAAGTATACACTATGGTGCATATCATCCCAAGGATAATCAGGGGTGGTCATATCTTCCATGATGTATTCATCAGAATGGAAGACGGGAAGACTAGAGGAAGAAGGACCACATGATGGAGAAGAGCTAACTGAAGCATCTTAATGAGAGACAAGGTTCACATACGCATCGTCAAGGTTGGGAGACATATGAAAAGTAGATGGAATATCTAAAGATGTTGAGACTGGGGTGTTCATCAAAGAAGGCTAAAAAAAATCATAATAGGAGACATCAAGGGAGTTCCAAGGCATCGATCTCATGGATGACGACATGTAGAGAATAGAAGCGGTACTATCCATCATCTCAAAATCAGGGGGAGGGATCACAATGAGTGTTTGAGAGACCTCCTATTCTGGTGTAGGAGTGAGACCAAAATTCATAGGTAGAGGAGAGGTGGACTCATTACAAGCAATCTCTAATTCGTGAAGCACTTGAAGTGTATCATTAAAATATTTGATATGGAGACAATGATGAGAATAATGGCCATAATTATCACACAAAAAACATGGGTGATTTGTACGTAAATATCTATTCTTCTTGGTTGGCTCAAGTAAGGTGACATGGACCTTAGGAATGTTAGAATTAGGGAAGGTACTATTCACCACATCTTTAAAATGAGGTAGTTAAGGAAAATTATTGGTGGCATGACTAGAAACATCACACAAAGCATAAGGAGGAATAGGCTTTGGTAGCTTAGGAAGAGCTGGAGTCATTGGAGGGTCCTTGTATTTAGTTCTCTTTTTATAGGCTTTTCCCCCCTCACTAGATGCTTTTGCAATAGGAGTAGGCTCCTGTTGAAGTTGTTGTGGAACTGAAGCAAAGGAGGGGGTAGGAATAATAGGTTGGACCAGGGTCAAAGCTGTGTAAGGTTTAAGTTGGTTGGGTGGAGTGTTTAATTGAGGATCAATGTACCAGACTAGGATCCCCAAGGCAACGTTGGATAGACATAGCATGGCCATGATAGGTGTAGAATAAATTATAATAGGTGGAAATAAGAACGATATTTGACCAGAAGGATAGTGGCATAAAGGAACTGATCTGAGATGGTTAAGGCCTAGGGGAACAGTTCCGAGGGGAAATGGGTTAGGAGGGACACCATCAAAAGGAAATGGTCCTTGAGGAGTAGTACCGAGGGGCTAGGTTGAGTTAGGAACAATAGGTTGTGGAGGTCTGGTCTACTGCAAGGTATTCCAGACCATTTTTGGGTGGCCTACGATGATTGGAGCATGAAAATGTTGGATGAACTAGGATTATAAGGGGTAGGAAATGGACCATAGTAAGCACCAAGAAAAGTGGAATATTTGTAGCCTCCTAGAGAGAAATTGGTGAAGGATGAGACAGTCTTATTTCTAACCACAGACAAAATGTTGGAATGAGGTGAAGTCCAGTCTTTGGGATCATAGTACGTCAACTAATCAACAGTGACGATCTTTCCATTGTAAGGCAATCACATCTAACGACGAAGCGTAGTTGTGACAATTGACATGGGATAAGTATAACTACGACCCAAAAGGATGTTATAGCCTAAAGGAGAATCAATGAATTTAATATTAATATAGATAGACTTGCCGACAACTGTGACTGGGAGGTTGTAATATAAGCCAAGGGGTTGTGAAGGATGACCATCCCATGCCTAAAGAGTGATGGTAGATAGGGATAGTTCTGGGGAACCAAGTTGCTTCCAAGCACTAGAGGCCATCACATAGGTGGAGGTACCTTCGTTGATGATACACTGCTGAACAGTGGCATTTCTAATGGAGACTGGTATTTGAAATGAAAAGGATGAAGGTAGGGGAGGATTTTTTGAGTTGTCAACATGAAATACAATCATCTGATCATATTGAGGATCCATGACACCCAAGGAAGATAGTAGATCTTTCTATTAGGATGGGCACGTTTGGAGGAATTCTAGCATTGACATGGCAGTAAGAGACTGGGCTAAGTCATCTACTATTCTATATGTATGTGCGGCTTTGGAAGAAGCAACATTTCAACATAAAGGACCTTTGGGTATCTTAGGAATAACCTCAACCTTCGTCTGAGGTATCTGTAAGGTACCATTGGGTGATGATAGAGGCTCGATGGAAAATTTGGGTTGGGACTCAGTCGCTGACTTAGCAAATAGTTTTTTGTATTAGCGTGATCGAGTCTAAAGGTTGACTTGCTAAGTATTGACCTAACCAGAATTCAACATAAGAATGTGATAATCATGGCAATCATATGGTGGAGTGGGTTGAGTTGCCTGGAGTTGTGTAGGTTGGTTAGCTATATATCCTTGGTGAGGGAAAATATTGGTAAGCACTACTAGTTGAGATGAAGCAGGAGTGGGAGGAGGAGTAGCGAGATGCAATTCTCGAGAAGCTACTTGAGCTTCCTATATTTTCTGCATTTGAGGTAAAAGATGGCACTCATGGGTATCATGACCATATACACTACAACAAGCAGAAGGTTTGTTCATATGAAGACCCTTGTCTTGCTTGAGTTGACTGCCTTATTGCTAGATTTCGGGATTAGGTTGAAGACCTTGAGGGGAATTGGGTGAAGGACCCTAGTTGCCTTGATTACCTTGATATTGATGGTTCCAATTAACCTTTCCCTTGTTCATTTTCTTTGGTTTAGGGGGATTGGGTCTAGTCTATTGAGCATACACTTGACCTTGTGGAGGAGGAGGTTGTTGTGGCAGAGGGGGAGCAAGCATGGAGGGTTGGGGCACTAGGTGTTGCATACTGATAATAAGGAGATGGGGTACCATTGGGATAAACATGAAGTGAAATAGATGGCCCTAACATTTGCTGATGTGGATGAGGATATGAATATGGCATGATGGGACCTAGATAAGGGTTGCCTGGTGGAGGATTGGGGGAGGGATAATTGTAAGTGGAACTAGTCCATCCTTGAGGTGGACCATAACTCATCTAAGGTGGAGCACATGGTTGGGTGTGTGAAAGGGTTCCAAATATGGCATCCATGACATGAGATGCCCCTGGTGTGTTATCAGCACTAGGCTGAGGCAGATTGAGGATGATAGTGTAAACATAACCTGACTAGGTGTAGATCATATCAAATTTTAAGGCTACTTGGAGTCCATCCTTCTTAGAGTAGGGGAAGTGTGATGCAACATCTTTAGAAATGGGGGCAAACAATGCTATGAGGAACCAATCCATATAGACTCGGTCTTTGAAGTCAGGAGCTCTACAAATGCTCCTCCTTATACGTCATTCCTAAACATGGTCAGAAAGGCGAGTGGCCGAAGTTTGACGGAAAGAAGAAAAAATTTTGGTATTGGTATCGTAACAGAGAGGTAGTTGGAAATATGAAAGAAAAATTGTGGCAAGAGTCGCTAAAGTGGTACGAGTGGCTCTAGGATGATCTAAAAACCACTTAGCAGCAACTCTAGTGAGATTGTGTTGGAACAAAAAAAATATGGATGGAGTCTTCAGTAATGAAATTTGATGAACACCATATATGGAATGAGCGAACATGATTAGTGGGACCTTCACTAGGATTACCTTCAAACTTTGGGATGTCTGAAGAGATTTTAGTAGGCATAGCTAGCCATATGGGAGCATGGAGAAGGGGATCATTGATAAGCTAGCTGAAATCTTCGAGACTCAAAGCAACCACAAGAGGAAGTAAGGGAGTAGGAGTGACAACCCCGGTGGGGGTACCCTGGTTGGTACCTAGATTACCACCTTGGTTTCCTACACCGCATTGGTTCCTGACATGGTGGTCATACAGGGTTGAGACAACATGAAATTGAAGGAGGAACTGGATGAATTAGTAGAATCAAAATTAGAATGGTGACTTGATGGAGGACTGGGAGGATGAACTCTAACTCAATGGGGAGGAGAAATATGTCCTAATGGGAATTGAGGGTGAAGACCTCGAATTCGATGCGACAAATGCCTAGGGGGCACAATGATTTCAAGACAATAATGATATAAGAAGGAAAGGGTGATGATAGGCATACAAGAGAAACAAATAACAAGAAAACACCTAGTTCAGTGGTGCTAAGTGTAAACTAACTATTTTAATGATGTTACTCTAATAGAATAAAACATGTCCTATCAAATAAAAAGACCTCTAGCCTATAGGTGATATAAATTCTCAAAAAATTCCTAGATCTATTGTTTCAGATGGCCTTCCAAAGAACTTCTTACTTAACAAAATCTCATCCCCATAAGTAGATCTGTCCAAAGAAAGGTAGCGTAGAGAACCAATTGCTTCCCACAACCAGTCCTATAGGGTGTTTTTCTAATATTAGTCACTCTGGTTACCTTCATCCCATAGGGGTGGTTGTGTCTTGAGCTTCTTGGTAGTCAGTCACCACAAGTGATTCCCTGCCATGGGTTGCATAGCCCCGAGGACAACCACTTGCACGATGACTTTTGGGATGGGGTCCCCTGGGTTGGTTTTTGGGTTAAGATAACCCAAGTTTTGATACAATTTTGTAATAAATGTAAAGTCTCTGCGATTTGTGGATGCAGAGTGCATAGATGATTAGGAGTCAAAGGGGTTTTATCCCCTTGTTTATTAAAATTTTGAGTTGGTTTTGAGATCCACCCATGGTCTGCAGATGATGGCATTATATGAAAAAGGTTATAAATAGGTGTGTCTTAGAAATTCTAAGCCATTTCTATGTGGAGAATGGATGGATTCTTAAAATGGATAGTATAGAGAAGTGGGTCAGATAGGAGAATAAAGGCTCTACAGCTGAGTGTGCAGAGGCTTAGGTAGAGTCCACAGTTGAGTGTGCAAACCCCTGTAGTTGAGTTCACAGGGTAGTTTTGAGTCTGTAAATCTAAACTGAATATCAATAAAGAATGTTACTGAAGAATTCTTGTGTATATCTATCTTATGTCTGTTTCTATTAAATGCTATATGCTGACTATGAATAATGTGTTTATGAATTATTGACTGAATGTTGTACAATTCTATTGAATAATTGTTAGATGATGTACGCAAGCATATTTATGTAATTTTGCAAAGAATCTGATGAATTCTCTGATTTTTATTAATAGCTTAAGTTTATCTACATGAACCCTAATTTAGTATTGTTCTCTAATGTGCATAAGTGGATAGATTGACTAATAAAGATCTGCAAAGACCGATCATAGACCTTCGTGAAGGTCTAAAGGCCATTTTGACGGAGTTGCAACAATGTGCCCTAGGAGAGTATCAATCTACGTTAAGGCAAATCTGAGGCACTAAAATACATCACAATAATCTATAGATGCATAAACTTGGTTCTTGCAGTCCCCATACTACGTCGCGTGAGAATGCAGCCTATGCTGTGTAGGTTGTTTCCAAAAGGGCCGATAGTGTAGGGAATGATTGGTTGGAGCAAATAACTCTAAACTTGGGTTAGGACCCCCTAAGCCAACAAATGGTTCTGTTTTCAGGACTGAGATTTTCTTGAAAGAGATGTGTGATGTCACATCACTAGAATCCGTCTAAGAAGGAAATTGAAATGTGGTTGGATCAGAAGATTCATGAGTTTACGGCACAAGAAAATAGGAATCTGTGCTTGTCAAAGGAGGAGTGGTTGAAAAAGTATCTATATACAGAAATACATGAAATATTCTTCTACACTTTTCCCATTGAACTGTACGAGTGGTTAGATAAATTGACAGACAACCAAGGGAGGTGGAAGCTTAATAATCCTATAGTGTGGACTCCTGAATTAGTGCGATGACTAGAAGCCTCTAAAACCCAGATCATGTGGGTTGTTGATCATTGGCTCGATCAATTCTGGGAGGATTTGTTACAGAATTTGTAGTTGGTACCTCAGTTAGCTACAACAAAGTGGAGCGATGATTTTTGAAAGGACCACAAGGTAAGTATTTAAGATCCTTGAATACCTTAATTAATACATTGTTATGTGAAAAATGGGTTATGTCATTTCCTTGATGTTTGAATCTACACAAAGTGGAAGACTCTTTAGAGATCGAGAGAGATCAGGTCCAGAATATAGCCCGTTGATCGGACCTCCTTTGAACGATGATAAGGGAGCAGTATAGGCCTCACTGTAGAGTGTTATACAGCTAGTAACACAGGGTTTTCCACAAACACATAATCCATCCACTCCACCTCCACTACATACACCTTCGCCCACACCTCCACCTCCACTACCTCCATTCAACATGGCGAAAATTATGAAGCTGCCAATTTTCAAGGGCATCAGGAGTGAAGATACAGAGAAGTTCTAGTTTGTTGCAAATGTTGTTTGGAAAATGCAACAGATTAGTCATGATAATATAAAGAAGACATAGTTGGTTACAACTCTATAGGATCACATACTGACTTGGTATATTAAGTACTATTATGATAATCCTCTGGCATCGCTGGCAGAGACTAGGGCATCCCTATACAAGGAGTTTAGTAAGACGAAGTCTGATTCATAGTCAGTAGTTGGATTTAACTAAAACATGATGAGGGTCGATGAGATGCCTTGGGAATTAGAACAAAGGCGGAAGTGTCAGATTCGAGAAGCTAACATGCAACTCACAAATGGTCAGCATCACGAGTGGTTTATAGCTTTGCTGATGCCCCAACCGAGGATTTCTTTGTCGCAACTAAAGATAGGAACTCAGGAAAAAGCTTTGGAAATCATGATGAGGTTGTATGCAACACCTATTCAAGATGCAACCTTGGGGATACAACAGATTCACTCTCAATTATAGAGCCTCTGCTTTGAATTGAGCTTGAAGAAAGAAAAGGACACTAAAATAGAGGCACGTGTAGAAGTCTGGTTTATGAAGTGCAAGAGTTAGGGGCACGGTAAAGACCAATGTCCCATATTCTCAAATTATATCATAGAAGGGGGACCAATTTCCCTGAAGTCTGAAGCCCCTGCAGGGCTAAGAATGGGGTTTGTGCTATGGTGTGCTATTTTTCAAGTTGTTGGATAACATGCGACGGATAATTTCCATTTTCTTCAAAAGTTCATCTAGACTCCTCAGTAGCAGTTCTATAACTTCTGCAAATCTGTGTGTCGTGATGAATGCCACTGTCAAAGCTATGAGATGACGATGGAGAGAACACATACATACTGGACGCAAGATGAAACTCAGATTCCAGATCAGGGTGCCAAGGGGGCACACAGAGGTTATTAGGGAAGAGGACAAGGCCATGGAGGAGGAGGACCTGGTAGGGGTTGTGGTCAGCTCATCTGCTATAACTATGGAATGCTAGGGAACTATGCATGAGACTATTAGAATCAGGCGTGCCTATCATGTCAATATTGTAGCTAGTTTGACCATACTATAGAATAATTCCTGCTGCTGATAGCTAAAATGCAAGAAAATACAGCGCAGCATCAACAACCTATGCAGAACCTACAAATGATGAGAGTTGAGCCCCGTGAGGAAGATCAAAGTGTGAATATAGTGCTGAGAAGTGGAATAATGACTGGTGATGATAAAGGTAAAAAACCTTAAGAGGACAGATGGGTCCCAAGGCCCCAGAGAAGAAAGTGGGCTTTGATTTGAATCATGTGAAGGAAACATTTATGGAGGATAAGAAAAGCTTCACTAAGGCATCCACCTTAAGAAGTCAGGACAAGGTACAAGAAACCAACGCGCCTGCACAAGTTGACCCCTATATGCTTACTATGTTTTTGGAGACCTACATAAAGCTGCTATGCAATAGAAAAGCTATGGAAGGTTTGTAGGAGTTGATAAACAAATGCGCCAGCAAAGAGAAGTTCCCTGATGGACACTAGGTGGTCAGAAAAATTGGAAAACATAAGGCAAGAACAGGGCACGAGATGAGGCTCACTGTATAGATAGGAGATTATGAGATGGAATAGGTCATCTTGGATTTGGGGTCCAACGTGAACGTGCTGCCAAAACAGACATGTGAAAGAATGGGGAGACCTTTGTTGCAGTGGTCCCTAATTCAGCTTAGAATAAGAAATGAATAGAAAATCATCCCTATGGGATGATTATATGGAGTAACAATTGATATAGAAGGTGTGAGCACAATGGACGACTTTGAGGTGAAAGAGATCATTGATGAAAACAATTTGTGCCCTATGCTCTTAGGAATTGATTGGACCATTGATATGAATGGGTTCATCAATCTAAAGAAGAGGACAATGTTGTTTGAAAAGAAATCACTTTAGGTTGTAGTACCACTGGACCCTACAAAAGGAGCGTGATATATTGAACCAATCCATGATTTTGAGGAAAGTGAACATGAACTAGATCAAATCTATAAAATAACAATGTGAGACCATGACTGGATCAATCCAATGATAGATGGATGTATTGCATGGGACTGGTAGAGTTCATATACCTTTGATTTAGATGAAGAGTTGGAGCATTGGCAGAATCGGTTGCAGGAAGTATCCACACTGCGATGCAATATGATGACAAAGTCACTGCATCGTATGTCATCGGAGGTAAGGAAACTACCCTATTATGATGGGTTAACTGACGTAGATAAATTTCTAGATGCATTTGAGCTCGAATTTCTTGAGGATCACCACTTCGAAGTGTTAGACTTGGCCCTGTGCATTACGCCTACACAATGGTGGGGTACACATAAAGATAGTTTTGATGAATCTAGAGATTACCAAAGAATGATGAGATTATGGTTTGGGTGTCCTAACACCCTATTGACTGAGAAATATAACAGGAAGGATAATCCATGCGATCACCTAGCAAAATAGGCTAAATCACAAGGGACAAAACCGCAGCCAGAATGGGTACACACATTTTTCCATACTTTAGATACAATTCCCATGAACTGGTATATGGAAACGGAGCTCTGCCATGGCACCGAGGAGTGGGATATATTGAGGGAAGGGTTTTTATTGACCTTCAAGTTTGAAGATGGATTCACCAACATCCATGAAGCTCTATAGGAGATTAAGGTAGTTATCTTCAGAACGTCGCAAGAACCTATGGAATGGATCCAACCAGACTGAAGCACCTAGTTGGGCCATGCTTTGGAATTCTATAATGTGACTATTGAAGAGGAGGATGAAGATTCGAGAAAAATTAATATTCTAGAGGTTGAAGGGCATTGCGAAGTTGACGGCCCACAAATAGACAACTTTGACATCACCTCGCCATTGAAGACAAAGCAAGTAAACATTGCTACTAAAGCAGAACCTAAGTTTGCAAACATTGAATATTATTGGGATGAAGCTATTTTGGATAAAGTTGCTAAGCTACTCTGCGAATATCAGGATCTCTTCCCTACCAAATTTTTGAATTTGAAGGGCATAGTGGGAGATTTGGGCATTATAAAAATCACTCTAAAGCCAAATGCAAAGCCTATTAAGTAGAGGCCGTATCACCTTAATCCTAAGTACAAGGAAATGATTCGCCTAGATTTGGATAAGATGCTGGAAGCAGGCATCATAGAACTGATTGAAGAATCTGATTGGGTGGGCCCGATGGTGGTTCAGGAGAGAAGCAGAAGGGAAAGATAAGGATTTGCATAGATCTGTGGAAGCTTAGTGATGCATGTGTCCATGATCCATTCCTAACATCATTTACTGATGAAGTACTAGACAATATTGGAGAGCAGTTGCCTACTCATTCACTGACAGGTTTTCGAGGTATCATCAGATTAAGATCACGCCTGAGGACATGAGAAAAACAACCTTCACAATGGAGTGGGGGCATTTTCAATACACTGTGATGGCATTGGGACTCAACAATGCACTTGCAATATTTTCTCACATAGTCATCATGGTATTCAAGGAGTTCATTCATAAGTTCTTAGAAGAGGACTTTGATGACTGGACAGTATTCGGATTAGTAAAATGCCATTTAGCAAGTCTATGCCCGATGTTGGATACGTGTCGCAGATACCAAATCGCGTTGAATTTGAAGAAATGCATCTTCTGTGTTCCCTTTAGAATATTTCTGGGTCACATGGTGTACAAGCAAGAACTAATGGTGGACCCTGCAATGATTTTAGTAATTGTGAATTTGGAGGCTCCAAGGAATGTTAAGCAGTTGTGCACAACATTGGGACATACAGGATATTATAGAAAATTTATCAAAGCATATGCTCAAATTATTGCACATATGCAGAAACTGCTGAAGAAGGGCGCAACCTTCTATTGGGACAAGGAATGTTAGCACAACTTAGATGTATTGAAAGAAAAGATGGTCACCACGTCGATCTTGGTATTCCTTGATTGGAAAAAGGAATTTCACGTACATATGGATGCCTCTTGAATTGCATTGGGTGTAATGTTAATGGAGGCCGCTGAAGGAGAAATGGACCATCCTATAGCCTTCGTGAGTAGGAAATTATTGAAGGCCAAGAAGAATTACTCAATGACTGAGCGCAAATGATTGGCCATGGTGTATGCGTTGTAGAAGTTCATGCACTATCTGTTAGGAGGGCATTTCAAAATGTACATAGATCATTCTGCCTTGAAGTACTTGATCAATAAACTTGTGTTGGGGGGGAAGATCTATCGATGGTTGCTACTATTCCAAGAGTATGACTTTGAAGTAACCGTGAAGCCAGGGAGGTTAAATGCAAGACTTGACCATCTGACGTGGATCAAAACAGGGAAGGAGCCCAATAGTCTGGAGGAAGGGTTCCTAGATGCACAACTCTTTGCTGTGCGCATAGCAGATGATTATTTTGTAGATATCATTCACTTCTTGACTATGGGGATGGCACTCGAAGGGTATACAAGTCAACAAAAGAAGGAACTTGTAGTGCGTGCAACCGATATTTTAGTTATTGCGAGGAATTTGTATAAGATGGGTGCTGATGAAATATTGCAAAGATATGTGTTGAATTTTGAAAGGGATAGAATTCTCACTAAAGCTCATGGAGGGGCTACAAGAGGTTATTATGTAAGAAAGGTGACTGTGTAGAAGATTTTGTGCACAAGTCTATGGTGGCCAACACTGCACAAGGATTCCAAGGCGTATTGTAAGGCATGCGATGAATGTTAGAGAACAAGAACACCATCACGAAGGGATGAATTCCCATTACAACCTCAAGTATCTTTGCAACCATTTGAAAAATGGACGATGGATTTTGTTGGGCCAATTTAGTCCCCAGGGAAGAAAATTGGTGTGCACTATATCATCACCACAACAAAATATCTAACAAGATGAGAAGAGGCACAACCGATTAAGGATTGTACCAAGGCTAAAACAACAAAGCTTTTGTTTGAGTATGTCTTAAGCAGATTTGGCTACTCGAAAGTGTTGATGAGGACAGAGGTATGCACTTTCTGAATGAAACAATTAGCACATTGACATAATAATTCCAGGTCTACCATCAGAAGAGTACACCATATCACCCACATGCCCATGGAACTGTTGAAGCCTTCAACAATATTTTAGAGAACACACTTACAAAGATCTACAATGCATAGTGATATGACTGGGATGTGTGCGTGCATGTGTTACTATGGGATTATAGGACTACTTGCAAGAAGCTGATAGGGAAAACACCGTTTAGATTTGTATATGGTGTATGGAGTAATGCCAATGGAGTATATTGTGCCTAGTCTACGCATAGAATCTCTCATAGTTATGGCAGATCGCGAGGCCTTGGAAGAACGACTCGTCTAGCTGATGGAGCTTGAAGAGGATCACTTTTTAGCAGGATTATTAGAAATTATAGAAGGAATGCGAGAAGGAATGGCATGATCACCACATCAAGCTTCACATGTTCAAGGTAAATGATCATGTCCTATTATATGATAGTAAATTCACTAAGTTTTTGGGGGAATTCTAGATGCATTGGCTAGGGCCATATATTATAAGAGAAATTATAGATGGAGGCACAGTTCAACTTGCGAAGCTGAATGGAGAACATTTTCAAGGAAGAGTGAATGGGACCCGATTGAAGTTGTATACAGGGGCTCCTGCACAATGACTATATGGCAGCAAGATAGTCTTAGTGCTCCAAGCAGTTTTAAGGGAGCGCGAGACTATGAACTACATTGTCAGGTTTGGATGACTACGCAGCAGGCAAGCTGTGCAGAAAATAGTGAAGTTGCAACCTAGGAAGATGTGCGCAGGAAGTTGCACCATGGAGGGAGGTGTCATGCAACACAACAGAAAAATGATTGTTGGTGTCACTGTTCATGACTTGACAACCAGAAGATGGTTAAGTCGAGCAGGCTGGCAGCATTTAAGGTAAAAATATTTGAAGATCTATTGCTAAAACAACATTAATTGTCATAATTTGGGGGGAATGGTTGGATTTGAATTGAAAAACACCCATAAATTATGCGTGCCAGTGCAACAGAGAATACATTGTTCTCTCAGAATTTCTAGTGAGATTTGTTTTATGTCACCTGTGAAATGATCGTATTGGGAGGACTTAGTCATGAGCCCTGCATTTTCTAAGTTGTCTAAGTTGAACTAGAAATTTATCCTAGAGAAAATGCTTGAACCAAGTCCTGTTGAAACCATGGTACTGGTGGTGATGTTGCCTCTGAAGGAGCTCTGGCTCCTGTGCCTACGACGTCGAGGTTGCCTAAGCTAAAGCCTACCCCTGCTAGAGAAACCCAAGCAACCAAAATGAAGAAGGGAAAGCAAAAAAAGCCAATAATAGTGCATGAACCACCAAGAAACCATTCCACAACATAAGAAAAACAAAAGAAAGACAAGCAGTCGAAGAAATTCATGGACTTGGAGGCAGAAGAAGGCCAGGGAATGAAAGATATTGATGTTGAAGGAATTGAAACTATAATGAAGCTACCTGAGTATATCCCTCTGTGAAAGGGAAAGGCGAAGATCCCAAAGGACCTAGATTTGGAGAAGTTTACCATTTCCATGCCCCTGCTCCTATAGTAGGTCCCTTTTTAAGGTTCACGGCTCGTGCGGATCCCACTGTTGAAAATGGAGGATTGGGACCTCGTAGATCATGCTAGGTTTCCACACTTGGTGACAGATAAGTACATGAGGCACATCTACTACACAGAGTTAGGTATTACGACATTAGAAATGGAGGAATGGGTCCACGGTGTGGATAACTCAGGGTTACTTAATCTGTTGTGGGTGCCCCATTATCACTGCACCCCCATTAACACAATCTGTGTGTGCCAGATGCTCATTTTGGTGCATGATGGGTGTCTATGACTATGAGGACCTATATCTATCATAGATATGCTCATCCATAGGATCACACACTTCCCGTATAAGGGCACGAACCTGACCAAGGAGTTTGGTGGAAAGACAGGGGAGAAGGACCTTGCAGAAAGAATGAAGAAAGATTATGAACTCGTAAAGAAGTCACGTGGTTATTCAATTCTATCTTTTTCAAACCCCACAGTTCAATTGGCCATTGAGATATTAGTAGGGAAGTTGATGAGGAATTGTAACACGGATGAAGTTCTGATGCTTTTAGTTTCCCTGGCTACCCAATGCATGAAGGGCGTACAATTCAATTGGTCCAGATACCTCTGTTAGGAGTTCCTCACGAACTGACGAGAGGTCCAAGATGAAGACAATCCCTTTCATTATGCTTGGTTGCTGCTGTCCATTATACTTGTCGTGTGGTAATTTCCAGAGGACATCCAGTTTCCTCCACTTGAGGAAGGATTGTTGAAGGCATCGCAATTCACTTCCTTATGGGCTACAAAAGGCCCCAAACCGATCACAGATATGACAATATTTTGGGTCCTTATGGAATTGAGTCTCTACATGACTATTAACCAATGGTCGAGGTTGTCCCCAACCTTGTACACACAGTTCTCACCCTATGCAGAATTGAAGGCCGATTTCCACAGAGTGTACATTCAAGCGCAGAAGGATCCACAGCAAAAATGGCAAGACTTGCCATATTTGGTGATAGAAATAGATGTGCAGGAGGTAATAGTAAGATGGCCTGTAGAATGGCATGCCCCCCCAAGACTTAGATGCTGGAACAAGCACAGGTGCGAGAATTAGGCAACTAAGCAAGCTACATGTACAATTGCAGAGGAGAAAAAGAAGGAAGTCATGAAGAATGCCCGAGTGGAGCAAGAGCGTGCTGCTAAGGAACAAGGAGAACAAGAACAACACAAGTCACCTTTGCGAGAGATAGAGTAGGAAGAACTTTCACAGTAAGGTGACAGTGGAGATGAGTGGTAGAGCACCACATTTATTCTAAAGAAGTGCAACAAGGAGCAACAGGAATGTCCCAAGAAAAAACAGAAGTCAGACAAGTCTCAAACATATCCCATGGTCTTAACAAAAGGAGATCTTGATGAGGTTGGGGATAAAATCAGGGATACCACAACCGAGGCGCTGCAATAGTTCATGAAGTAGTACATGCAGACACTGGAGAGAATCCAAAAGGATCTACACGAGCTACAGATCCAGGAAATTAGGATACAGGTGGGCACTGGATAGGTGAGCATGGAGCAAGAGAGCCTAACAACTAGGACAAGCTAAGCAGCAGAGTTGGTAAGGACCCTTGATGTCAGAACTATAGCATTGATAGATGGGTCCCTTCACGCAGAAACCGCTAATGATCATATCATACTTAGTACAATCAAGAACATTGCATTAAATATAGAAATGCTCTCCAATAGGACCCTCCACGCAATGCATGAAGGTGTGGAAAATGAATTGAGAGCCCAGGAGCAGTGTGCCCTCAACCTCATCAGCGAGTACAGAGTGAACAATGAGAAGATGTTCATTGAGAAGATACATGCTTTGAATTAAAAGGAGGCGCTACAGGAGCATAGTTCGTGGCTAGAGTCAGCAGTCGTAGAGGCATGCAAGAGAGTGCTTGAGCTTCATATCCCCGAGGCTGCACAACCAGAAGCAAGGATAAAAAATTTAGTTTCTGGTGTGTGCGAAGCTAAAGAAGAGGTTGGCCAAGTTCACTTTATTCTCAACATGAAGATCATAGAGCTTCAGTTAAAATTGCATCCCACAACTCTACTTGATGTCCAGGAGCAGTGCGGAGCCATGATAAAGGAAGGAATGGCTGCCCTAGATGCAATAGTTTCCAACTATACGACATTGTTCGAACAAGAAATGGAGTTGATGACTAATATGTAGGAGGATCCAAACCTACAGACACTAAATATAGAGGTCAGTGAGCTATAGTGACAATACGATGAATTTAGGGCAACAACGCACTCCATAGCACCAACACAGCACCTAGCCAAATTACAGGAGGGAAAGAAGCTCTTTGCTTAGGTAGAGGAAGCACAAAAGAAGGAGGCCTTGCTTAAGGCCATGTTGTAGCCATGGTTGGAAGAGGCTTATCAACTCATGAAAATAATCCAAGATAAGCTTAAAGGCTTGCAGTAGACACAATAGGCAATGAGGCTAGCTGCAGAGGCACCAACTACAGAAAATTTAGTTGAGGAAGTCAAGTAGGCATCAAATCAGAGCATTGCTAAAGTTGTGGTAATCTAGGTGGAGCTGGGGGATCTTCACAGTAAGGTGGCAGCACAAGTCGAGTGACTCGACTCAACTCGTGTGAGAGTCACGATATTTGTGTTGGGGGCCTATTGGGATGGGGCCACCTGGGTTAGTTTTCAGGTTTAGATAACCCAAGTTTTGATACAATTTTGTAATAAATGTAAATCCTTCATGATTTGTGGATGCAGAGCATGTAGATGATTAACATTCGAAGGGGTTTTAGCCCCTCATTTATATAAAGTTTAAGTCGGTTTGGGATCCATCCATGGTCCATGGACCATGGGATTGTATGGAAAAGGGTATAAATAGGTGTGTCTTAGAAAGTCTAAGGCATGTCTATGTGGAGAACAAATGGAGTCTTAGAAGTGATAGTGCATAGAAGTGGGTCAGATATGAGAAGTGTTATAGATCAATACTATTAGGGCCCATAAAACCCTAATTTAGTTGTTACATGCCCTAAAGAAGTCAACCATCAGAATGCCTAGCTTCCCAAGAAGTTCCATGACTGAAATCATCCAAAAATTGCCTCTAAGAAGATCAGTGTAGGCAGGCCTTCATTAGGGTGTGCTACAATGTAGTCCAGTACACTGCTAAGGTGCTATGCAGTGCACTTGAGCCCTCTTTGGCTTGCATTGGGCAAATTTGAGTGAAATTTCAATGGGGTTTGGGAATATTCTTATCCATTGGATGCATCTAAAAGTTTCCCAAGTTTATCTACTCCTTTGAGCTCGAATTTGGATGAGGTAGGGAGATAAGGAACATCAATCCCTTTATCTCTTCCTCCATGGAACTAAATCCTAAGTCTAGGAGTTATTCATTGTCACCATTTATGGCATAACTTCCTTCACTCACCTATAAAAATACCACTCATCTAAGTGATCAGGGGATGGAAATCATTGAATTATAGGGAGATGTTGTTAGTATGAGACTTGAGTTGATTTCAAGTATTGTAATGATGTCAAAATGTCTTTCATGTCATGAGGAGAGGATGGGATTGAACTGGAGGAGTTTTGTTGAATCAAGAAAATTGGGTTGTACCTCTTCCTTTTACTAATAAAGTGTTCAAAGCTTTTTCCATATGCTTGTGTTATTCATTGATGCTTTCATATGTGTACTATGTACTTGATTCCATGCTATGTTTAATCAATAGATCATTATCATATGTTTTGATCAGTTTTGTCTTATATCTATGTGTAGGTACTCTTCAAGTGGATTAAGTATGGAAAGGAGTGACGAAATTGGTCAAGGAAGATAAGGAGTAAGCGAAAGCCACAGATAGGCTTATTTATTGTCTTATTTAATCTATTGGTTATAGAAAAGGTAGAAAATTCTTTGCACTGTTGTTCTAGACTTAGCTACTAGTCTAGGGGTTTAAGCATTTATCCATAGACACTAAAACTTCCCAAAATGAGTTGGCGACTCCATTGGGGATCGATTATCCATCCTAGTAGCTAATCCACCTCCTTAGACACCTTGACATACTTTACCTATTTTAATTCAGCCTTTTGCATTGAATGGTCAAAATTTGAGGTTAGCTGACTCTTGAGTGGCCTCACAAGAATCAGTGTAGGCTAGCCTTAAAGATAGTGCACTGCAATGCACCCTCCAGTTAGAGACAATGCACTGCAGCACAATTACTCCCTCTTTGGCCTACGCTGAATTTCCTAGGGTCAAATTCCCACCCTTGGAATTAATTTTTTTGCCAAAATTCTTCTGATTGCTTGCTTGATAATTGTAAATGGATGTCATGTCTCAGAAAATAGGTTTTCATATCCTTAGCTAGCCCTACTTAGACTAGTGTTGATAAATGTTTCTTATGTACTTAATTTTTCATTTTCAATCTATAGTCAAAAGTTAGTTTTTTGGTCGATTGATCTTTGTCGAACAAAAGTGTCGTAAAATCATCTTTTCCTTCGACAATTGAATTGTCGTAAAGTCTTCATTCATGAAAGATCGATTGATTGATGTGTGCATATGATTAGTCTTTTTTTCATAATTCCTCATTTTTTGAAAATGAAAGTGTACCAAAGTCTTCCTTCCTTGAAAAGAGATTGTCGCAAAATCGTCATTTTTATGAAAATCGTTTATTGATCGATTGTGCATTAATTTTCCTTTTTGTTCATTCACATTAAGGGAAATAAAAAAGAAATACATGCATGTTGCATTGAAAAATTTTGTGAATGATTGAACGGAATAGCTAGGGAAATTGCACTAGATGTGCTCTTTGCTCTTTGTCAAAGATCTGATAGCTCTATCCCTACTAGCTAAGGATTTTCATTATTAAATTGAATGGAAAGAATGCTTATCATGTTAGTTGCATTTTAGGAATTGAAAACATACATCACATCGTGAACCTTGAAAGGAAAATTCTAAAGAATATCAACTTAAAATTTATCTGAATTTACCTAATGGAGCATTATAACCTAATGAAAAACATTTAGAGGTCTAGCCTAGAGACATGTTCCGGCGTTGTAAAACAAAGAAGCTGTCGCTAAGTTGTCTCCAATACATCCCAAGTGTGATACCTCATTCCACGTACGTGAGTATATCATAGCTCATCCATGTACCTTTGGGTATATAGGGTGGTGTTATAGTACGTAAAGTATATGATAATGCTCTCAGTGTGCAATGTTGCATTAGACAACGCCTATATGGATTGGGCCTCCATGTACTTTCAGGTATATATGGGAGGAAAACACTAGGTTTCTATCCATCCTTAGGTAACCGAGTCAACTACCTTGTACACTGTGATACACCGAACACAACATTCAGGGAGATTGCCTGCTCGTACTTCTTGGTTCGCCAGGAGGTATTCTGTAGTTCACAGTTACTTGGTAATCCTTTTGCTTAGAACACCTATTTTGTTTTGTTTTGTTACTTTGATTAAAATAAATTTAATTGATCGTGGATAACATCCTCCACTCTCACTCCTTAATTGATCTTAGGTTGAAACATATGGGGACAAATCCAGAGTCTACCGATCAAGGAATTCCTTTTGATGGGAATCCTAGTCCTTTTCCTCCTTTTGGAAATATTGGTACTCCATATATGGCTACATTTTCCCTTCCTAGATTTACCATTGGCTTGCCAGTATGGTTGTTTTCAACCTCCTTGGTTCAAAATGTCATGATTTCTCCGCAATCAAGTACACCTCCAACTGGACAAAATCAACCTCTAGTTGATCCTAAAGTTGACCCTTTGCCTTCTTCCTCCGTTGTTTCTTCCTACCCTTCTTCCTCTTCGCCTAGTGAAAGTATTAGTACTAGTAACCAAGTGGCTAAGAAGCAGAAGAAAGGGAATAAAAGGAAGAAGAAGCAAACTCAGCAGAGGGCCAACCAAGCAACCATTGCTTTGAATGCAACAATTGACGAGAAACCGTCTGTCAAACCTCACAAAGTTTGATATCTATGCAAACTTTGTGTGAGAGACCATCTTCTTCAAAATTTTCCTAATATTCCTCAGATCTTAGAAGAATGGTCTTACTGTTCACATCATCCTATGTCATAAACTTATGGAGATCATGTTGGTGACACACCATTAACTAGTGGTAGTAAAGTTCATGGAAAGAAGGGTAAAGTTAAGTTTCCCTGTAGGTTATGTGAAGGGATCACCCCATTCACCTTTTTCCTTATTTGGATAAAGCCAAAAAAGTGTTGGATAATCGTCCTACTTCACCCATAGCGACTTCCATCTGGTTACACAAGACTATCCCTTAATCCTCCATTAGTTGATGAATTGACTAACTCAAATCAACCGTCAATCTAACTCACTCTCTCTGAAAGTGAATCCTATGAGTCTGTACCCAACCCAAATCAGCAAGTCGAGGTAACAGTTGACCCGATTTCATCTTCAGTAAATCGTACCTTTCCCGAAGAGAGTGAATATGATACCACTCAGGTTCTTTTTTTTTCTTCAGATTCAAATGAGCTTAGGGGTAGTCCTCTTATTCCATCAAGATAGGAGGACAGTACTCCCACTCTCGTAACTCAAGGGGTTAATTCTCTTATTTCTACGGTACCCGCTCCAAGTAGTCTGGTCACTTCCTTTGTTTGGAATTAACTGGCTAGATTCTGTCTTCCTTCTTATGTGCCTTTCCAAATCATAGTACAAGTTTTTAATATGATTGTATCTAGCACTATTATAGATGAAGGTGCATCAGTGATCATCCTTTCCTTAACTGCTTGGTAAGCGCTTGGTTCACTGCCGCTTGTGCCTGTTACCCAGAATCTATTGGGTTTTAACAGAGGAACCAGTCAACCATTAGGGATCCTCCCTCAGTTACCTATTACTTTGAGAGGAAAAACTATTTATCTGAATGTGATGGTAGTCCTAGGCCCTTTAGATTACAACTTACTTCTTGGGTGCGACTATGCTTATGATATGGGAGCTATTGTTTGAACACTCTTTCGAGTGATTTGTTTCCTGCATGAAGGCAGAATTGTCACTATTGACCAGATTTCATTTCTTGGTCCAAATATGGCTTCTAGTTAACCATCCTCCCTAATTGGTCCTTTTGTACTAATGGTATCATCCCCTCCATGGGTTAGTTATGTGGCAACTTGTTCCATACCTACATCAACTAACGATCAATTCAGTGATGTTCTACATCATGTATTGGGGGCATTGGAACCGGATCTCTCCTTCATGACCTCTTATGAGTTGTGAACCAAGTAATTTGAGGATTGTTCTTTTAATGTGTCAACCTCATTAAAAAATGAAACAAGTCCACGAGGATGGTTCTTTTACTCTGTCAACCTTGTTAAAAAAATGAAACAATTCCTATGAGCATAGTTCCTTGTCTTGTGTCAAGCTCGTTAAAAAAATGAAACAAGGAATTTGAGAAAAGTTCCTTGTCTTATGTCAAGCTCATTAAAAAATGAAACAAGGTCCCCTGGAGAAAATTTCCAAGGTAAGTCTTTGATTAGATCTCGTAAAATCTTAGCCGAGTCTTTCACTTGATCTCGTAAAAGAACCTTCATTCCATCCACGTGATAGCCACGAGTAGTCTAATTAGGTGATCGTAATGAAGCTTGGGGGGCATGCACCTAGTGGTAAATTTAAGTTTCCCTATAGGTTATGTGAAGGGAATCACCCCATTCGCCTTTGTCCCTATCTAGACAAAGCCAAAAAGGTGTTGGATAACCGTCCCGCTTCACCGCAACAACTTCCATCTAGTTACAAAAGACTCTCCCTTTCATCATGTTGGGGGCATGTAAAATAATCTCAAGCATAGCTTTTCATTTTAAGCTTGTGTAAAAATGAAATTGAATTCAAGCATAGTTTTTCATTTTAAGCTTGTGTAAAAATGAAACTAAATTCAAGCATAGTTTTTCATTTCAAGCTTGTATAAACATGAAACTGAATCCAAGCATAGTTCTCTATGGTTCAAGCTTGTGTAAAAATGAACCCATTTCCATTTTATCCCTTGTGATTTCCATTCTATCAGCCTTTTCATCATATGAGCCTTGGTTGTTTTCATCCCATCCCCACCATCCCTTTGGCCGATCATACACTTTCATTTGGTTGTTTTACCCTTTTTTAGGAACAGTTGCAATGAGTGGTTTTATTAGCCAGCTTCTTCACATAAATCAACATGTTTGAGAAGTTCCAACATTACCAGAACTAGTTGCTACCCTTGACACCACTCGTTCCTCAAAATGGAGTCCTCTTTAAGCTCTTTTCAGACCCTCTAAACATGAAAATATTGTCAAGCGCTTGTCCTTTCCAGATCGTTAAAGGGTTGGAAACGATATCTCTCTTGTATTGTTTTATGCTTTTTCAGACTTGAGAGATTAATCTACAAAAAAGAACTTTTGGAGTTTCCTTGTTGTCCATTTTCAAACTCTCTAAACATGAAAGGATTGAGTTATCTTTGTCATTAAACTCGTTAAAAACATCAAATAGCGACAAATTTGTCCATCTAGAAAAGACCGAGTTTCACCTTTGCTAGACTCATTAAAGCATCAAATAGCATTGGATTCGCCCGAAGGGTGGAATTATACAACAAGCATGTGTTATCCTCCTCAAGCTTAATTAAAAATAAAGAGGTATTGGTCAGCAATGACTGGGGAAAATTGGAAAAAGGGGAAAACCCTTTATGGTAGCAAGTTTCTCTTGAACATGACACTTTCACCTCATCACCATGACTATGTGGGTTGGGTCATTCAGCTTGATGGTTATCACACCATTGGTCTATCATACCATCCATTACTTTGTTTTCGGTCAATGTTACCAATTCATTTTAGTGTCACCAACATGTTCAAGAGAAGTAATTCAGTTCAAACTTCATCCTTTGTAATACTGTAAACCTTCATTTTCATGACCACCATTCCTAAACCTTCTATCGTCAGCCGATTTTTTCATCTCCAAAAATGTTTACCTCATTTCGTGTCATTGATGTGGGATACATCAAGGCCCTCCTGTGATGAGTCGCTTCTTGTCGACATCATCACATTATCCAAGAAGTTGACTTAGAAACACCCCTTCAGTACCTTGAGGCTTGCATACATCAATGGTAGGTTTCTCGCTTCCAGCAATAGGTTGACATCACTGACCTTCGACCGAAATACTTTGTATGGTGTCCAGTATCAAATCATTTATTCACACCATGAGAAATGTACTGTAGTACCTTGAGGGTCATTATCATTGTCGGTGATTCCTGTCCCATCTGTTAACGTCTTACATCATTGGCTGGTAATCAGACAATGTCTTCCCATGTTCAACTTCAGATCATCTACTCACATGGTTAGACTTGTACTTGAGCGAAATATTGAACAAGATTGAAGACCTCAGATCTAGTTTCATCCATCTGGGCTGCGATATTTTTAGGAGTATTAAATCAAATGTATAATGGCCTTACATTCATGGTCATCCATTCATGGTTATCCATTCATGGGTCTACATCTATAATTGACTATATTTGTACATGTAATGAAAGTTTATAAATTGAGCATGGGTATGCCTTGCCTCAGCAAGTTCATGAGAAAAAGTAAAATTATCATGATATATGTATTGTAATTGAGGCAGATCACCTTCCGCTTCGAAACCTCCTCTCCACATGATAAAGCATTTCACTTTACATACATGTTTATGACTTCATGCTTTAGGGGCCAACTATTACAGATCCATTTGGGCACATCAACCCCAACTTACAGATTAGTACTATTAAGACCCATAAAACCCTAATTCAGTTGTTACATGCCCTAAAGAAGTCAACCATCAGAATGCCTAGCTTCTTAAGGAGTTCCATGATTGAAATCATCCAAAAACTACCTCTAAGAAGATCAGCGTAGGCAGGACTTCATTAGGGTGCACTGCAGTGCAGTCCAATACACTACTAAGGTGTTATGCAGTGCACTTGAGCCCTCTTTGGCCTATGTTAGGAAAATTTGAGCAAAATTGCATTGAAGTTTGGGAATATTCTTATCCATTGGATGCATCTAGAAGTTTCCCAAGCTTATCTACTCATTTGAGCTCGAATTTGGATGAGGTAGGGAGCTAAGGAACATCAATCCCTTTATCTCTTCCTCCATGGAACTAAATCCTAAGTTTGGGAGGTTATTCATTGTCACCATTTATGGCATAACTTCCTTTACTCACCTATAAAAATACCACTCATCTAAGTGATCAGGGGATGGAAATCATTGAATTATAGGGAGATGTTGTTAGTATGAGACTTGAGTTGATTTCAAGTATTGTAATGATGTCAAAATGTCTTGCTTGTTATCAGGAGAGGATGGGATTGAACTGGAAGAGTGATGCTAAATCAAGCAAATTGGGTTGTAAATCTTCCTTTTACTAATAAAGTGTTCAAAGATTTTTCCATATGCTTGCGTTATTCATTGATGCTTTCATATGTGTACTATGTACTTGATTCCATGCTATGTTTAATCAATAGATCATTATGATATGCTTTGATCAATTTTTGTCTTCTGTCTGTGTGTAGGTACTCTTCAAGCTAATTAAGTACAGAAAGGAGTGATAGAATTGGTAAAGGGAGACAAGGAGTAAGTGAAAGCCACAAGTAGGCTTCTTTACTGTCTTATTTAATCTATTGGTTATAGAAAAGGTAGAGAATGCTTTGCACTGTTGTTCTAGACTTAGCTACTAGTCTAGGGGTTTAAGAATTTATCCTTAGACACTAAAACTTCCCAAAACAAGGAGAAAGGCTTTACAGCTAAGTGTGCAAAGGCCTAGGTAGAGTTCGTAGCTGAGTGCACAGACCCCTCCAGCTGACTATGCAGGGTAGTTTTGAGTCTGTAAATCTGAACTGAATGTCAATAAAGAAAGTTGCTGAAGAATTCTTGTCTATATCTATTTTATCTCTATTTCTGTTAAATGTTATATGCTGACTATGAATAATGCGCTTATGAATTATTGACTTAATGTTGTGTGATTCTATTGAATAACTATTAGATGATGTACGTAAGCATGTTTATGTAATTTCATGAAGACTCTGATGAATTCTCTGATGTTTATTAATAACTTAAGTTTATCTATGCGAACCCTAATTTATGAATGTTCTTTGATGCGTGTAAGTGGATAGATTGACTAATAAAGGTCCGCAAAGACTAATTGTAGACCTTCACAAAGGTCTAAAGGCCATTTTGATGGAGTTGTAGTAGTGTGCCCTAAGAGAGTATCAATCTACACAAAGGAAAATCTGAGGCACTAAAAGACATCACACTAATCTCTGGATGCAGAAACTTAGTTCTTGCATCCCCCCATACTGCTTAGGGTGAGAGTGTAGCCTGCGCTACACAGGTTGTTGTTGAAAGGGCCAGTAGTGTAGGGATTTGTTGGTTGGCACAACTAACTCTGAACCTAGGTCAGGACCCCCTATGCCAACAATGACCTAGGCTAACCCCCTTTGAATCGGCTTTCTAACACACTATGGATTTGGACGTGGGATGGTGAAGGATTTTAGGCTCCCTAATATGTCAACTTGTATGTCTCAATGAAAGCAATCGATGGGTGTTATTGGAAGCCCATCCCACCGATCCTACACCTACACTACAAAGATTTTTTGGCCCTGGTGCTCAAGTGGGCTTAATCTATGTGTATTGAATTATTAAGGTGTAGCGTTTGAAGTCTTGGCTTGGCAGTCTTAGGGTGTGAGTGTGTGAAAATAATGTGTCAATTGGATGGGTTAATTAAGCATGTTTCATGATTCCATGTGCTACTAAAAGTAAATGCTGAAATTTTGTAAATAAATCTGAAAATGAAAGAAAAATAAATAGTCAATCAAGGACACAAAACCCCACCCACAAGGGCTACAAGGGAGTCATCTGCGCATCTGGGAGATCTACATGGTGTATTTCGATCCACCTAGTTAGAAATGGCTAGGTGATCATTTTTTGGTGATAACATAATGATCGGGGTAGGATAATTGTCTTTGGAACAAGAAATGTTCAAATTGTGATAATAAATGCATACCCAGATCGTTCCTTGTTTTTTTTCAACAAGAACTAGATTAGATACCAATTCGGTGAAGGGAACATGGTAGATAAAACCAATGTTTAATAGATTTTCACTTTTTGTCTTGATGGAAGCTATCTCTCGAGGGTGGAATAGCTGAAGTATTTGTTGCATGAGTCTTTCATTCATGTAATTATTGATCTCATGCTCGATAATAGAGGGATCTATGTCAGGAATTTTCTCATAAGACTAAGCAAAAACATCATGAAATTTATTAGATAGGAAATTGAAGCTTGCAATCTCCTCAAGGGTGCAATCAGCTCCAATTTAAAAAATTTCCATGATACCTGTCTTGATCGAGATGTCGATAAGTAAAGTCTTCAAGAGATTACCTAAGTTACCTTCTACATCAATATTGTGAAAAGTCGCATAGGCAGAAGGAACAATATTAAGGTGATCAAAAGACAAGATTTCTAGATATTTTTCATCTAAGTCAGTTGTGTAAGAGACTAAGACACAATGATTAAAGTCATCCCAGGGTCACTCATCTAGAGACATGATTTCCATGATAGCCTCATCCAAAATTAAGGCTTCATTAAAGAAATAAACAGATGAAGAAGCAATAGGAGAGGAAGACGTACCGTCAATCATAACAAAGGAAGAGAGAAAGTCATATGCATAATGAATCTCCTGATATCCAATTTCTGGTGGTGATAGAAGCATCTGCTCTCCATAGGAATCAATGGTAGAAGGGGACGAAAGGATCCAAGAATCCATTGGGTCATTAAAAATAGTAGAGACCATCGACACAGTTAGTGCAACCTCGAGTGGTGGGAGAGGAAAACAACCTAAAAGCATGGAACCCTTCAGAAGATTGGTACCAACACTGATGTAAGAGTAAGGTATGCCACCTACTAAAGGAACATTACTATTGGGGTAATGGGTGAAAATTAGGGGTATATAAGGATAATTGATCCACAATTACAATTTTCCCATCCAAAATAAAAAGGATGAGTCAAAAGACGAATGAAACAATGGAAGTCATAACATAAGTCCAACTACACGCCAAAAGTAGATTTTAGTCGATATAGTGATCTATGACTTAGATATCCACCATTACAATTTTCCCACTAAGAGTGATGGGGTAGCTAGAAATATATCCTTTGGGGATGAAAATATGGCCATCAAAAGATTTAATGGAATTTTATGGTGATAAAAGAGTGGGAAAACCCAAGGCAAGCCAACAACAAGTAGCCATGACATAGGTTGACACACCTTCATTAATGACGGTGCAATGAATGGATTTCCATTTCATCATAACTTGCACTTGGAATGCAGGCTAATGGGAAAGGTGGGACTTACTTTTCTCCATGTCAAAAATTGCTAGAATGGAATCCTAACTCTAAGGATTGATCCCACCTGTACATGAAAGAAAATATTTATGTTGTGTTGGGAAAGTCTGTAATACTTTGAGAGTTTACATAGGAGAAGGAATTTGTGCTAAATTCTCTACAATATTGTATTTTTGGGAAGAGTGAGCAGATGGATTGTGTGTCGTGCGTCAAAGTGTCCCTTTCAGGGGATGAATCACGAGGTCAATAACAAGCCTTTTGATATGTAGATCAATGGGTGATCATGGAATGAAGCTCAAGGAAGTGTCTGAAGCATTTGGAACCATATTTCCATAGTTTTTGGCTCGTGTCTACAAATCAATTATTTCAAAGGCATAAATAGTTGATGATCCTTCTCTAGGAGGGGGATGTGAATAGTCATTGCCCCATTACAGGGGTGGTGGTTGGTTCACTACAAAATGTTACTGCTCCTAAGTAGGAAAATATTTATTGAGGACCACAGGGGTCTGGTCAGTGCCCTTTTGCGCAAGGAAGTCTGTGCACTCTTCGAGAAGAGGAATTTTTTAGGTCAAATGGTCCTCAACGCATATCTTGGAAGGGAGATTGACAACTTTCTCCTTTTCTTTCTCAAATTTAGTAGTGGATTTTTTATTGTGGTTGTTTTGGGCCATCTGTTGGTCTTCAAAAAGAGTGGTCTCTTTCTTATTCTTCTTGTTCTTACTATTCGATTTTTGTGTAGACTACAGAAAGTTGATCATAGTAATTGGAGGAGAAATAAATTGGGTAGTAGGAACCAAATCAAAAGTAACAAACAACTAGGCATATTTCCCGCTCAAATGTTTTACAATAAATCCATAGGTGGTGTCGACGATATAGTCAGCATGAGAACTAGGCTCCTAAGTAGTAGGAGCAGTGGAAGTTTTAAGGGAATTATGGAGAAAATCATACAAACTGTGAGATTGCGAATAAATCAAATATAAATGTTTGGCATGTCAAATAGATTGATCTTTAGTAACCATGCCATCCATGGCAACATTATTTATGATGGAAGGTAGAAGAGACATGCATAACTAGTTTTCTAAGAGGCAATCGAGAATGGGGGCCTTAACAAGCCTCCACGAACATCTCAATTCATGTATGTGAAAGGAAATGTGGATGGAAGTGTCTTGGCATAAATTTGTTAGAAGTTTCATTCTAGTTTCATAGTGGATAAGTAGTTGAAAGTTATTTAGAAATCCCATGGCAAGGGAATTAAAATTATTCATTGAAGCTCGTTGTAACTCAATGTACCACTTGGCATCATTTCTAGTCAAGGTGTAGGCGAAGAGTTTGAGCTAGATACTATCATCAATGATAGAGTTTGATACACACCAAAGGTGGTAAGTTGTGACATGTGTTATTGGGTCATCTCCTTGTTTTCATACGAACTTTTTAATATTTGAAGGAATCTTATGTGGGAATGGAGGCCAAAGAAAGTTATGTTTGATGGGGTCATTTGTTAGCTTATATAGATCCAGGATGTATAAAGTAGATAAGAATGGCAGAGCCATAGGTGCCCCTGTATTAGACCAAGGTGGATCAAGATGAACAAAGGGAACAAAAGGCCCACCCATCAACTGGTTTCCAACAAGGTATGTAGGTTGTAATGGATAATAGTTTCCTAGCAGTGGAGGTGGGGACATCTAAAGTGGTGGCCCTTAAGTCATACTAGGCTAGGTAATATAGGATTGGTTCCCCTTAGGAGTAAATTTTCCCCCTTGATTTAATGTTTTTTGAGTGGGGGGGAATAGATGCAATAGGACTAGGTTGAGTGATATTACTGGCCACATAAGGTGTAGTGGGTGAAGGACCTATCATGTCCATCGAGAGGAAACAAATCAATCAGTGAAGGAACAAAATATATTGTAGGAGGAACAAGGGCTGCCATGCCCCCAATGGGTATGTACATACTGGAAACATTACCCCGATACGTAACTCCTTGGGGGTTATAAATTAACAAAGAATTCCAACCAAACAAAGTTTTAAAGGTAGTCATACTAACAACACCTATAGGGGTGATAGCCAAAGGTCAAGGAGATGACACAAAATGGGTAGAGATAGGAAGGTGTTAAACTCCACCTGTAGCAGGTGTAGTTAAAATTCCTCGACTAGGCATAGTCTGAATAGTAGGATAACCAAGCAACTTTGTTTAATTGGTTATAGGGGAGGGATGTAGAAATGGAGAAAAAGTGTCCACAAGATACCACGACCCACTAGTAGTCATTGAGACAATGGGAGTGGAAACTGATGAAGACATGATTGGAAAGGGTGTAACCTAAACCAAAACTGGCCCAAGAGGATCAGTAAGTGGAGGATTAAAATGAGGCAAGACACCTTTAGTAAAGTAGTCCTCTGGTACGAGAGTCCCTTTGGAAGTATTGTGTGATTTAATGTATAAATTTGATATAATTTGTATATGCTCAAGGTTTCTAACTAAAAAACAAGAAACACAATTCTACTCTACTGATCTGTGGATTGGAAATCAAAATTTAGAACAACATGCATGGATATGCAATAAGAAAAACCATAATTACATAGTGATTTCTAGGGGAACCAAACTAGGAAAAACCCCTCAATTTTCTTTGCATTAATCAATTGAATAGAGAAACTATTACAATTTCTAGCCCCAACTCTAAGTTCAACCCGTAAAAAAATAATTGTTCTCTCTTCTAAATTATGGAACCCTAACCAACACTTAGCCAATTATTTTCTCACCAAGCCTCCTATTGTTGGAAATAATACTGAGAGGGGGCGTGAATCAGTATTATCAGATCAATAATTTAATTTCCCAAATAAATTTGTATACGCTACTTTAGCTAAGTGAACTAGCATGTATTCGTGACTATACTTAAAGCAACCAGCGTATATGCAGAGAACTTTTGATTTACCAAATTTATCATGCATTGACCTTTAACCAGTATATCAAAGATTTATTAGACAGTGCAGTAAAAGCAGAATAAAGCATCACACACAAGAAACATACATGAACACCAAGATATAAGGTGGAAACCCAACGTGGGTGAAAACCACCTACTGCTGTCATCTTCGTCTTCTTTTAATAATAATAAGAAATTCTATTTACAATCTTGTACTAGTGAAAACTTATACTAGTACGCAGGCTTCTACTTGCATAAGGTTACAACCTTCTCTTATTCTCTAGCTTTTACCGGAAGGGAGCTACAACCCCCTATCTCTTGTACTGGTGGATATGTTTACTAGTACGTAGGCACCGACCTACAGAAGGCTACAACCTTCTCTCTTCCTCCAAGGACCACGTTTCATAATTTTCAGACTGAATCCATCAACAACATCATAACTATAATTCAATCATCAAATACATCTGCATCAACCAGTCACTGAGACTCAATTATCACTTTCTGAATCAACCACAACCGAATCAATCAATCACTTTGACAATCCATCACAATAAATCTAATCATTCAGAATACTGTCATCAGAATACAGTAACCAGAACCCAAACTAAAACCCAGAACTCTACAACAGCAAACAAAAACAACTGAAACATACTTTATAAGGTATACGCTACTTCCATATGTCGAACCTACGTGTATATGCTCTTTTCTCAAAGCCAACCAATGTATACATTTGCAAATATTAATTCATAATTATGTAACTATTCTAGACTTCAGTTATACCCAAATCAGAATATTTAACACATGCATCAGCATTCAAATCTAGACTATACATGATCAAACCACATAATAATAATTCCCTTAAGAGAATTATGTTATATATACCTCTGAAATACTTGTTAAGGTTTTCCCCCTTACCTTACTCTACTTGACTGGGATGACAACGGTTAACCCAAAAAACGGACTAGAGTAGGTGGTACTAATTAAGAGTGCAAGCATTATGTTTTCAACAAGACTCACTCTAAACATAATGTATTTTCCATTAGGGTATCATTGACTAAAGACAACAAGTTCTTCATAAAGAGAGAGGACAACATATAACCAAGTGTTGATAGTTGTACAAGTTCTCTTATATTTTCTTGGCTTGTCTCGAGAGCCAAACATAGTTTCATGTGAGACTAAACCTATGATTATAAACAAGAAAGAAATAAAAGAGAAGATGTAAAGTGAAAGTAAAACATTAAGTAAGAAAATAAAGCAAGAAAGAAAACCAAACCAAGTAAGCAGGAAAACAAACATGCAATCAAAGAAAAATAAGAAAGGAAACACTACTCCTACTCCTAAATTGAACAGTGCATGGGCCTACTCATGTAAAGTGATATTTCCAATACAACCACCAACGCATTGGTTAACCCATGTTGGTGAAGGAATGGTTTATGAGAAAGATAAGCATGCATACGAGAAAAAAAACAATATATAAATTTTTTTATGAGAGATTCTTCAGCATAAATCACATAAAATTTCATTTGTCAACACATTTTGAACCAACCAGTGTGGTTCATCGCCAGGACAAGTTTAAGGATCAGATCAAGCTTTGCATATTAAATAGTCAGAGCAGAACAACAAACAACTATATAACGGCTAACTTTGACCAGGAGATGTTAATTAGGTATATTCTTCTCTAACTATTTAATATGCAAAGCTTGATCTGATCCTTCAACTTGTCTTGATGATGAACCACACTAGTTGGTTCGAAACGCATTGACAAATGAAATTTTATGTGATTTACGCCGAAGAATCTCTCATAAATTTGATATGGATCACAGAAGCCTCAATTCAACAAACAATATATAACAGTGAAGACCAACACGCTCTGATTTTAAAAGCATCCACATAAAAGAAAAGAGTAAAAGCACAACATAAGCATTCCACGAACCTATCATGGTCATGCAACACACTGCGAGAATATGATAAACATGCACACTCTTTGGACCATCACGTAATCCTCATGGGTTTCAAGGCTGTCACATAGATTGGCAAAGGAAAGACTATGCCTCTTCCAAGTCGTTCCACCTTCACCTTCATATGTGTTCTATGACAAGCGATTCCAAAACTCCTTTAATATTTTAAAGTCATTTCCATAAGACGTACATCTCGGAGGATGAAGTGTAACATCAGACATGATAGATATGAAATGATTCAAAATAGACTTTGAGGACTTAGCTTGTCATTTGGCCCTCCTTCTAGCACTACAAATGTTGATGGTGTTGGATCCGCCAACATGTCAGGGGATCTCCCCATCAAGAAGTCCCACTAGACCTCAGACTATTTGGAGTAGGAGTCCCAGCAGTGGGTAGTAAATCTATGCCTTGACTACGATAGCGTGCAAAGGTAAGAAATGTATATTTGTTGCAAGTAAGTATGTGACATTGCAGCGAGTCAAGAGAGATGCATGGGGAGGTTCTAACATGCGGAGGGAAAAGAAAGTGTTCCCCTTAGAATCCTATAATAGTTCACATCTTGAAAGGAAGACACAAGCTAAATGAAATGACAAACCTAAAAGAATAATAATCAACAATCCAAAGTGATGAGTTAAAATTAGTAACACAGTTCAATGAGATTCATACAACCACATACGAAATAGTCCATACATCAATGCGTAAGTTACAACTACATACATTGCTAAGGTAACCAAAATAGTCGAAATATAATAACAAAATATGCATGAAATGTGTTGGCTCTGTTATGTTATATAAAAGGGAAAATTCCATCCATACATACAACCATGACAACCACTAGCCACAATAGTGGAACATTACAGTCAACCCTACTTGCTCCTCCAAGAGGCGTACTTGCTCTGCACTATGGAGATGCCAAGGCTCATCGCAAACTCTACAAGCCCTCTCTAAGCAATGCCTAGAAAAATCTTGGCTCCCAAAAGCCTGTTCTATGAGTTAAGAGGTTCTATATATAGCCAAGGGTGGGGTGACCCTTGACATTCCCCTTTGTGACTCTTGGAATACCCTCATGACTCTTCAACTACATTACATAACTCATTAAATTACATATGATTATTTGCATTCCACTAATGACACTTGGAATTTCAATTTACATTACATCTTATTATAACAGTTACAACTCATAGTAGTTAGGTGGCCAAGACAAATCATAACACAACTCATGACATTATTGACATGTATTGGTTGACTGTCATGCCCATGTCAAGCTATTGTGTTTTTAGGTGATGGATGTGTCCTTGAATGTACTTGTCCTCATCTCTGCATAGCTTGTTGTTCCGAGGTCTTCAATGGTTTCAATCTTTACAAGGTGGTTTCATGCATGTTTTTCTTCTGCTTCATGCTTGATGTGCTTCATGTGTATGTCCAACTGCAAGAAAGTCTTTAGCATGCACTCATTCTCCATCCCATTCACTGTCACACCCCATGTTCTTTTGATGTACCTATTCTTGAAATCACTCAAGATGAGACAACATCAAATCTGAAATATCCTAGTCTACCATGATGCATTGTCTTTCAGTTCTAGGTATAGGTGGCCGAGAGAGAGGACAGGACTATGTAACAGTGTAGAGCACATCTTAGGCTAGGCTGAGAGACTTTGGGGAACTGTCAGAAAAAACTATGCAAATGTCCCTAGGAGGTAGATTTGTGCAATCTGGGACAACAGTGACAACTACAAGGTAGAACTGAGTTGGGAGGCAGAACTGCGTAGTTTCTGAGAGGAAGATATCACAGGGTGTATGGAGGACTTCTAGACAGTTTTGTCCAGTTTTTAAGATGACGACTAGGCAGGTCATATGGGGGTCCAGCTGGGAATCTATGTAGTTTCTCTGGGGAAGATAGTACGGACAACAGGAAGCACTGGCAGGAATATTTGCACAGTTTTCCATAGGAAGGCATGATCGGGATGCGGGGAGCTACTAGTCAAAACTGCGTAATTCTAGGAGATAGTTTTCGACAGGCACCAAGGCCTCCCAGACATAACTGTGCAGTTTCTGGGTTGAGTGTAGAGCGTGCGGCAGGGCAAGTTCTAGTCAAAACCACACAATTTATAGAGGGAGAGTAAAGCAGGCCAGTAGGGGGCCTACCTATCGGATCTACGCAATTTCTCAGGACAATGTAGTGACAGGAAATAGAGACATGTCCCACAGTTTTGCGCATTTTCTATAGGCAGTGCAAGGTAGGAATGTAGAAAAGTTCTACGCAATTTTAGTGATCAGTTTAGCCCTAGGTCACAGTGCAGTTCTGTTTTTTCATGATGACCGGAGGGAGCCTTGATGGGTGATCTTGCGGGAAGCGCATACTAGATTGGATTCTAGGACAACTTATGCGTTGTTATAGGAGATAGTCAGCTAGCTCATTTCCATAATTATGTAGTGTAGGCTAACTTGGAGGACAACGTCAAGCTCTACGTAGTTCCGGGTAGCAGAGTAGGGTCACTGAGATCATGGTCCAGTTGAAGGAGGGTAGTCTAGTCAACATATTTTCAGGAAAAATGACTAAGTGTGAGAGAAAGCGAACTTGTGCATACATGACATTGTGATCACACACTTAGCATAACTCGATGACAAGACACCTCAAACCAGCAAGACAAACATAGAAAAGAATGACCCTCTATGGGACTACCTAATGGTGAAAGCGACAAGTGTGACACTTGGGATAGACTTTCGGATGACCATCACGACACTTGCGCGATAGTTCTTACAACTTTGTGTGTGAGTGAGACAGGTTTTCACATAGCTAAGACAACCCAAACACACAAAGACAAACCTTTGAAAACACCAGAACTGGATCGCAATCATGACATAACAATCAACATGCTAGAGATGATAGTTGGTTCAACAAGCGAAAAGGAAGCAAGACACATAGGGGAAACAGATGGAATGACTTTCAGTGCTTGCAAACATGCATGTTATTAAAGACATAATGATATGACAATGACAAGTAGTCCTTCAAGCTACACTAAGAGATGTACTTCGAAATATGTACTTTACTTACCATAATTACGCTCACGATGATATGCATTTGACGAAGTTTGCATGAGGTCCCAGTATTTTATCATAACTTGATTTCTTGTTCCTTCTCCTCCCTCCTTGTGAGTGATGTAGCATGTCACTTTTTCCTATAGTCACTAAGAGATAGATTAGTGTAGTTTTAGTGCACAGAGATTATCGCCAGGATGATCTACGCAGTTTTCTAAAGCAAGGTTGGATTACCTGCTCTGTACAGTTTCTGGGAGCAAGGTTGTTATATAGTTATGACAACACTGCACAGTTTTGAGATGCAAGACACTGTTTTGGGATGGGGTCCTAGGCAGACACACCTGCATAGTTTTTGAGTGTAGTGTAGCCTGAGCAGTTAGGGAAAATACTTTGCATTTTCTGATAATAGGACACTACTGTGGGATGGGGTCCGAGGAGGATACCTCTATGTAGTTTCTGAATGTAAGGAATCCAGACTACTATGCACATTTTTGGAGAGAAGTGTTGGTTGTTTCACTGCTTTATGCATTTCTGGAGAGTAGTGTTGCCTGGGCAGCTGAGGGAAAACACTACGCAATTCTGAAGACAATAGGTTCTAGATGGGGAAGGACACTGGAGGAAATCACTTCGCAATTTTGGATTCCAAGGGAGGATGGGGTCTCTACATATTGTGCAGTTCCAATAGGCAAGGAAAAAATCTTAAGGGTTGTAGAGGCAAAGTGTGCAGTTCTGGAAAACTGGATGAGGCTAGGTTACTTTACAAACTAGGTAAGTGTGAGATCAATGAAACTGATGTAAACAGTGATAGGACTTGACTGTGATCACACACTTGAACACTTAGTGATACAACATAGACCATCCATAAAATAAAGGACATACTTTGGTTGATGCAACAACCTTTTTTATAAGATTGCGTAAAGTGAGTCTGAAACATGTCTATGTAATGAGAACAACTAATATGCACATGATTTCCCCTTGAACCATAAAAACATTCCCTTTGCATTACAAACTATAATCATGATGCCCAAGGATGACACATACTACATAAAGATTAGAATGTGAACAAATATTAAGATCAAGGAGGGGGCTTGAGATCATCATCTTACCAATAAGTGACCAAGGAATGATCGATCACAAGATCCACGGTAGGCTCCGAAATTTCCATGCAAGCCAAAATTTTGGAGGGTTGTTGTAGCTACTACAACAAAGTCAAGCGCTATAGCTTTTGAGAGAGAGAAAAAATAGGTTGGGATCTGATGGATCCACACATCTGATAACTGAAAACAATGCCTTCTTTTGGGTGGGGTAATTTTACAACACCTCAAGAGTTGACATAGTTCATGGAGATTGAGCCAAGTCTTCAACTACGTTATAGTTTTGGGTAGCTCTTGAATGAGGGCTGAAAGAAAACTTATAAATAACCCCCTTCGGAGGCTTGATGGTCAATTCCACATGAATCGGGGGTGGAGTAGGATCAATTGAAGTTGATGCCGAACTAGCAGGTTGATCAGTAGCGTAACCATTCGGTGGATTTGCATACCATAGTCCTTGTTTTGAGTGGCCAAGATAAATTGGATTTCAACTTCGAGGAGGAAAGCATCAAAACCCGTGTTAGAGGAAGAAGGGTATCGGGAAACCATATGAATCTCTTGATTGGGAAACAGGTTGGTCAACATAATGGGAGAAGTGGAAGATTTAAGAAACTTATTCACTTTGACATGGTGCGGGCAATTGCGTCTAAAGTGATCCTCATTGAAAATTAAGCATGGGCATCGAGGCTTTCATTTCTCATCAGGGGAATAATTTGTTTGTTTATCCTGCGGCCAGGGGTCTTTCTTCTTCTTACCTTTTCATTTCTTCTTGCTTCGAGGTTTTTGTTGAGACTTGCCTTGATCATAAGAAATGTCATTTATCTCAGAAGTAGAAGCTGGAGGAGGATGGGATTAAGTGTTTTCAACAAATGCAGTAAGAACAACACTAGATGGTTTCATGGAAAATTTTAAGGGATAATATTCACAAGTGGGCTAATTTTCAATGATTTTTCCAAAAAATAGATTCACCAATTTCCATTTTTTCTTAAAATGATTTCGCCCAAATTTTACAATATAAAATTATTTTACCCTAAAAATCACCAAAATTATATAGAGTCTTCATGTAAAATCATTAGAACCTTTAATATTTTTACAAATATATCAACAAACATTTTATAGTTTACATCTTAGACACTAGTGAGATTCGCCAAGCCTTCTAAATTTAAAAATAAATTTCCATCCTTAAAATTTTCCTTCGATGGTTTACTCACCGATTGCAAAATGGAAGGACCAATCATGCCATCAATGACATGAGATTATTTACCAGGTGGACAAGGAACAATATTTGAAGGTCTCGGAGCATTTGGTATCTTATCATAGAGCGTGCCCAATTGGGTATAAACAAGGTCCAAATATTGTGCACGATAAATAACTTTCTCTTCGTTCACGACCCCACCTTTAGAAGCATATTCTATTATAGGATCCAACAGATATTTGGTAAACCATTTGGGTAACAATTGATCAGGAACATAAGTCTTGACCAACCAACCATGGCGTCTCCACTCATGAATTTGATCTAAGATGTGAGTGGAATATTATTGTTTGAAGTTGGTAAAGAGTTTCGTTCCAATTTAATTAAATACACCAATTAGTGCTGGTACCTTTAAGAGTTCGTTGGAAAAGACAAATTCGAATGGAATCATTATTAAGGGAGTTCAAAGAACATGATAGATGATACATCATAATGTGTGTTGATGAGCCTTCTCCTAGATTCCCATTGAATTTTGGGATATCAGAAGGAAATTTAGTGGGAATAATCAGTCACCATGGCGAATGAGCAATGGGATCATTAGTGAGTCGAGTTAATTCTAGCAATTTGAGAGTGGCCACAAAAGCAAACTATCAATTAAAGGAGGAGGATGGACTGGATATGAAGGTATAGCTTGAGAAACAGGTATTTTCATCACCTAAAAAAAGGAGGGTTTTGATGATAAGGAACTTAGGTACTGTAGAAATTTCTCTACAAATCAGCTAGCTCACTGATATCGTGTAGAAATTTCACCTACAGATCAAACTGATATATGCAATGTACTAAAGCATAATACTAGATCTACATCTACCATAAACTTTGCGGAAACTAATCAACCATGAGCAACACCAAGCATGAACACTTATAACTAATAAGAAGGAATCAATCACACATAACACAGAATATGTCACTGGGGAAAGCACCAGCATAAAACCCCAACATTGTATTATCAGTCAAGTGGAAATCCTCAACAACATACAAAAAGAATCAGCTCAAAAGCTATCCTACTCTCTTTATGCTCTGATGATGAAGCTCATGAAGTACCTAGCCTTGTATATAAAGGCTGCACCTCAAGTCCAAGCTCATATTTCCTTGCACAGTTTTGATTGGGGTCCAATTACAAAACACATGTAAATTGGCCTGATCATACCTGCTGTCACCTCAGGTCCAACTACGCAATACTTGAGGACTCAAGTTCCTCCTGCATGCAAGGAATACTTACTAGAAATATCCTAGCAACTGACAGTACTCTATCCCTCCATCTGATCCCAACTGGGTCTCTGTCTGAACTGCCATGCATTAGTTATCCACGAGAGAATACTCAATTATCTGAAAATAATAGTTGTCACATGCATGCAAGCATCAACAAACTATATCTCATTAATTTAACAACTTGTTAAATTAATCTAACTTAACTTGACTAAGTAAAACTAAGTCAACTGATCCTCTCAATATAGAACTCATCCTTAATTCTTCAATCAGTTAAGCAAATCAAGGACACATTCCCCAATTAGTGGAGAAATTATTGCATGTTCTCACAAAGACCTCAAGTTTGCTTTTCCTTAACTAATTAACTCATGGAGAATTAATTAATTAATATTTCGAACTGCTGGTAAGACCAAATTCGAATTTACTTCCTATAGATAGACCAGGGACTACTATAAATAGGAAGGGACCCAGAAATACTATTTTTAGAAGATGTTATTTTTAGCAGTTTCACCTCTCACCCAAGGTGGCCAAAATTCCACACTGGCCAAAATGCTATTTTTAACAATTTCTATTTTTACATTTCTTGTTGCACACTTTTCAACACTCCCTCTCAATAAGAAAGGCTTCCTCTCAAACCCGACCCTATAACTCTCGAATGTTCTGCATGCAACACATCTACCAAGTGTGATTGCTCCAGCAACACTGAGAACAAAAAAACTCCCAACTGACCTCTCTATTGAGCTAGAAACGTACTCTGATGCTGAAGCTCCACCTGCTGCTAACAAGTGCTCCCTCTCTGACCTCTACGCTACTGCAACATCTCCATGCATCTCGCACCATTGCACCCTTCTCTGTGATACCTTGCATTGTGCAACACACTTGTGCCTCAGGCATTGTTGCAGCATGCATGCTTTGCACTATCCTAGGATTCCTTGCACTGTAGCTCTCTCTGCCACTCCATCCGCATTTGTCTCTACCCAATCAGTCAGTTCCTGCTACTCCACATCGGGGTTCCCGTAGCAAGGTCTCATCCAAGAGGTTGGGTAACTCAAATATCCTGCCCCTACTCCTTGGGATGATCACTCCACATCGCCCCACCTCCTACCTGGAGGTATGGCTACATGTGATCCCTCTACCCATCTGGCTTGAAGTTTCCCCTACTGGAAGTCTCTACGTGAGTAGATGTCTCTACCCAATCTCCTCTCAAATTCCCCTGTTGTGGCAGCTCCACAACCTCCTGAAGTTGCTGCACCAATCGTGGCTCCTCCACAATCATCTGAGACTTCTTCTGGCACTGCATGTTGAGAGGTAATATACACTCCCTCTCAACCACCAAGTCTCCATCAGCTTCCTTGCTACTCAAGGCTTTGCATGCATCTTGAACCTTAAGAGCATACAGGTTCTTGACCCGTGAACCAATCTGCTTCACTTGTCTAGCGATGATGTGTCTAATCAAAACCTTTCCCTTACTGAAGACTACATCATAGCTTCTGTATTATAGCATTGTGATCGACACCAAGTTTCTCTTCAGTCCTGGCACATACTTGACATCAGTCATGGTAAGGCAAGCTCCATGCTCCCTCTGAAAAATAGTTGTGCCTACACTTGAGACACTATACTTCTCATCATTACCCATTGCTATGAGTATCTGGGGATCTTTCTCCTCCAAAGTACTGAACAAACTCTTATCATCAGTCATGTGGAAAGAAGCTCCATTGTCAAGAAACCAACCACTTCCCACCATGGATGAAACCATGCATCCGAAGAGTGTGAACCCAACTTGAACTATGAGGCAAGTGCCTCACCTTCAGATCCTTCTCTGGATCCCTTCTTGGATTTCCTCTATGGACAATTTACAGCATAATGGCCCACCTCATGACAACGAAAGCATCACACTTTCGATTTGTCAATCTTCTTCCCACCATGGGAAGAACTGGATTCAAAAAGAGAAGCCTTCTCCTTCCCCTTCTTTGCCTTACTCGCTAAGGCAGAATTCTCTTCATCCTCCATGCATGAAGAACTGTCTCTAGTGCTCTATATGATCTCCTCCTTGATCAAATCTGATCATAGTCATTCCCAATCTCGTAGTTTGTCCCTTCCATTAACCAAGTCCTGGTAGCTATGCTAGCTCTTAGGAAGGCCAAGGAGTGCTAGACTCACCATATCATCATCAGTTGTCATGACCCCTACACTTGCAAGCTTATTCCTACATGTGATGAGCTTGGTTAGATACATAGAGATCGTCTCATCCTTTTCACATTTATTCTTTTGAAGTTTGTCCTTCAGTGCCAGCTTCCTATGATCACTACAATTCTGATATAAATCTTTCAATGTTTTCCACATTGCAAACAGAGTCTCCTTCCCATGGATGCTCGAGACAATGTGATCTCGCACTCCCTCCAAGAGAATTCTCCTAGCTCTAGCCACACACTTCTTCCATTCTTTTAGTTGAGTAGCATCAGTAGGCTTAGGGACTTCTTGATCAATGAAGTCCTTCAGGCCATTATCTTCCAATACTGCCTCCATGCGATCCTTCCAAGCTATATAGTTTGAGCTGCCATCAAGGGCATACTCAAGCCTCAAACCATAGAATTCCATCGGTGAAATAGATGTGATAAGAAATTGAGATCTATATCTTGAATAATAAACTTCGAATTCCTTCTTGTATATTGTTCTTCCTTGATCACCTGTGCTCTGATACCATGTAGAATTTTCTCTACAGATCAACTAGCTCACTGATATCATGTAGAAATTTCATCTACAGATCAAACTGATATATGCAATGTACTAAAGCATAATACTAGATCTACATCTACCATAAACTTTGCAGAAGCTAATCAACCATGAGCAACATCAAGCATGAACACATATAACTGATACTAAGGAATCAATCACACATAACACAGAATATATCATTGGGGAAAGCACCAGCATAAAACCCCAACACTGTATTATCAATCAAGTGGAAATACTCAACAACATACAAAAAGAATCATCTCAAAATCTATCCTACTCTCTTTGTACTCTGATGATGAAACTCATGGACTACCTAGCACTATATATAAAGGCTACACCTTAGGTCCAAGCTCCCATTTCACAAAGACTTCAAGTTTGTTTTTCCTTAACTAATTAACTCGTGGAGAATGAATTAATTAATGTTCCAAACTATTGGTAAGACCAAATTCGAATTTACTTCCTATAGATAGACCAAGGAATGCTATAAATAGGAAGGGACCTAGAAATTCTATTTTTAGAAGATGTTATTTTTAGCAGTTTCACCTCTCACCCAAGGTGGTCAAAATTCCACACTAGCCAAACTGATATTTTTAGCAATTTCTATTTTTACATTTCTTGTTGCACACTTTTCAACAAGTACCAGGATCGGGGGGATTCTTATTGGGTTTGGATTTGCTAGCCTTGAAAAGGCACTTAAGGAATACCTTAATATGGTCCATAATGTTGCCTTATGGGGGTTTACATTGCCACATGATAAGGTGGGTTCAATTGGGACTGTGCCGTACTATGAATAATCTGACCTATCAAAACTTGAGGCATACCCTATCAAGTGATTGAGAATGTAAGGTACCTTGTATAGGTTAGGTAAGAGGGACCTGGGTAATGCCAGATACCAATGGAAAAGTTTGCGATGTGATGAGAGCCTGTAAAGGTTGGCTCACATGTATTTGAGCTTGTTGAGGTGTTGATGGATCGATAGGAATTTCAGATGAAGATGGTGCAGGTTGAGGATTCAATAATTAGCTCAAAAATGAACCAGGTTGAACAGGAAAAGTAGGTTCCCAAAACACTGGTAGCCATTCCAGGATAAGGCAAACTATAAAAAGGTTGATTACTAATTTGAGGTATACCAAAAACAGGCTGCCCCCCTACCAAAGGAGGAGTGGATGACGAAGGAAATTGCAATTCAGATGGAAGGTATCCAACATATGAAGATTTAGGTTGTTGAAGGTAGCCTTTCCCACTGACATAAGGGCCAGCCTATTGCTTGATCATGGGTGTAGGTGGAGGAAGTAGAGAAGACTGTGTGGCACTCATTAGAGAGGTACCAGATGTTATTTCTAAATTAGATGACATGGGAGAGGTCCAATGACTGGAAGCCACACTAGAAAATGTATTAGATAAAGACTGATAACCAGGTGGGACAGACGGGCCACCATACATATGTGTTTCTGGTGATGTCACAAGCATAGATGAGGAAGAAACATTTGATGTCTCAACCATAGTGGTGGACACGGGCTGAGAATTCATATCAGTTCTAGTCATGGTCAATAATCCCAATGAAGATTGTCGTGAGAGATCTATGGATAAGTCCAAAGAATCAGGTAAAGGAGTTCTTTTCGAAGTTTGAAGAGGTGGAAGAGGATCAATCTGATAAAAATGGAGTCCTTACTAATGAACAAGAGTAGAAGGAAAAAGATCTTCTTATGGGATGTCTTCAATACTTGTAAGTATATGTGGAAGAGGTTGAACATCGGGTCAAAGATATGTAAGTTATGTCTGAGACAAAGGAAGAGAAGAGGAAGGTCCTGAAGTAATAGGTAAAGATGGTTGAGCCTCCTCAGGCTCAACAATCTCAAGAATCAAAGTCTCTGACTCAAGAAGATTATGTTCAATGGCCTCAGGCAATAAGGTTTCAGGGACTTCTATTTCAATTGCGTCAGTGTCACCATCAGGAGTAGATGTAATCTCAGGCTTGGAACTAAAAGGGATAGATGATTCTCATGGATCAATATCAAGAGGAGGTCTAGAAGTAGTTCTCGAAGTTCCTGATCTAGTATTTTGCATTCTTCTTATGCTTTTGACAATGACCAGGAGTAGCCTCTTGTGGAAGAGGAGGCTTATTTTTAATTTTACTTGAACGATGGAGTGTGGGATTTTGTTCTTACATGTTGGATAATAAATTTTATTAACACAAAAAAGAAATAAATCAAAAGGAGAGTAATCTAGGCATAAAGGATTACCAAGAAACCATGAACTACAATATACACCTTGGTGAACCAGGGACTTAATGTACGGAAGTTAATCCCCCTGAATGTTGTGTTTGGTGTATCACAGTATACAAGGTGACACACTCAGTTACCTATTGGGTGGATAGCAACCTATCGAGGACTCCCAAAATATACTCGATGGTATGTGGGAGTGAATTCCATAGTAGTGTTGTCTAATGTGTAACTGTTCTTTGAGAGTGTCCCCATATACATTATGTGCGTGGAGCATCATCTAATATACCCAAAGGTACATGGAGAACGATCATATACACTCACATACGTGGAACAGTATTTCACCCCCAGGATGCAACACTGGAAAACAGTGAAAACTCCTAAGTTTAACGACCTCAAAACAAATCTCTAGCCTAGACCTCTAAATGTTTGTGTTAATGTTACAAATTCTCCTTAGGTTTATTCAACACATTTTACTATTTATTTTTGATTAATTTTTAGTTTTGGGCTCACCATGAATGTCATCTAAATATCCTAAAATGAAAATCTAGCATGAGAAAATGGAATATTTCTCTTTCAATGAAAATCTAGCTAAGGAAAGGAAGAAACTATCAGTATGTAGCATACAAAATGCAGCAAACACAATGCAAGATGTAATTTTGATTTCAATGTAATTGTTCCTATATCAATGCACATACAATACCCTAAATTCTAATGAAAAAAAAAACATTTCAACACACTTAATTTTCGAAATGAAGAAAACTAAGATGAAAAATGTTTAATCACTGATACAAATGCACTTTTTAGAATGCAGTTAATGACCAAATGAAATCAGATATCAAGTGACCAAATTATAAGAACAAAGAAAAATCAAAACTAATTCTTACCAAAGGTAATCAAACACATCTGAAAACAAAATGGAGGCTTTTGAGAGACCATAAAACACTCAAGACTTAGGGAATATCATCTGGAAGTAGGCTGATGAAAGAGACATTAAAAAACAAGGGCAAGTTTTGTGCAAAAATAGGGGCCCACATTGGTGCAAAAGAGGCACCAATGTTGTGCAATTCTAGTACAGAGTGGACCCAGGTCAGGTGCAATGCTCTGTCAGAGGCACTGAGTGAGCGTTGTTCTAGGGATAGAGGATTTAGACACAAAAATTGCAAAAGGGACTCAATGAAATCACTTCCTAGGTTTGTTCTTGGCTAGGTAAAGCAACAAAGGTATGTTGATCAGTGGTTGTCACTAATGTCAACCCGAGAAGCATTAGGAGCTACCTTGATCTTGTATGGCCATTTTGACTTGACAACTTACTCTATTATGAGTCAAGGATCCTCTAGATGGATTCTACTCGTTGAGATGTTTCCGTTGATATATGTCACGCCAAGTAATTCTTCACGGTTTGAGAGATATTCCCGTTTGAAGTTAGTAACCTCAGTTAGTGGGCTAAAATCCTATGGGGTTGTGGAATGGAATTCATAATTGGTTGTGGTCATTGAATATTAAATAATTAATAATAAATAATTAATTGGTCATTGGAACTCATATCCTCCTTTAGTAGGGATTTTGTGGCTTCAAATAGGTCATCGTGGCACTTTTGATATAACTTTTTTTCTTTGAAGCTTTAGAAGTAGAAATTAAAACCATTTGAGCTGAAATCTTGATCACCCTTGTGACCGAATTTCATATCTTGGTTCAATATATTTTCGGAGAATGATCTAAGGAAGTTAGGGTTTTTGTAGGATCCTAAATTCCATGTCAAACAAGGGACGTTGGAAAAATATTCATAACTTTCTCTTTGAGAATTGGATTCAAATTTTGTAAATAGTCACAAAAAGAGGACATAATTTAGTTTTCTTAGTAGAATTTGCAGGGTTGAAGGTTGCAACAATGACATGTGGCACTTAGTACAATTTCTCTATACTGCACCAGTATATAATTCGGTCATCGTGGGAGATTAGGAATAACTGTTTCTTGAAGAATCCAATCTTAATCAGACTTGTGGGGTTGGAAATAAGAATCCAAGGGATACCACAAGATGAAATTTCAAAACCTAGAGATCCGAAATTATAAAGATACAATAAATTTAATATCACGCTCCTAGAAGGCAAGAAAAAACATTTATTCAAGGATCACTACAGTAAGGACCACACATCAACAATCAAGGGTAAGTCTCCTATAACAAGGTACGTATGATTAGTGTTTACATTTGAATTTTGAGTATCATCTTTGGCATATGTTTTTTGCAGGACAACGTAAGTATATACAGTGTCTCGGTTATATCTCTATGTCTCTATATGTCACAATTAGTTTTTTGGATGTCCTATTCTTGATACTACACATTTTATGCTACATATTCTTGATGCTACACCAAGTTTTCTAAATCTATATGATGTTGTAAGTTCATGTTACTTTTCTTGTCATAGTTGATAGAATGGTCTCTGTTGTTGTACTTAGGACTTGGTCCATCACAATTCTAGGGTATGTCATCAGTTTTTATTGTATATATCTTTAGGTCAGTTTTGGATATAGTCTTGCATAAGGCCTTTGTCTACTGCTGTAGCCAATCAAAAAAAAAATGTGACAAGCACACTTCAGGTACACATTGTAATTTTTTATTTATATTTATTCAGTATTATGCACTTACATGTGTTTTGCAGGCAGAGGTAAGTTGAAGGGTATTTTGTTTTGTTTTGGGATTGGTTTCGCCGGGACAATTTTGCATGCAGGTAGAAGAAGATTCAAGTACAACATCAAGAAATAATTCAACAGAAGAAGTGTCAAATCAAAGGAAGCATTGCAGTAGGAAATCCTTGAAGACATGACAACCATTCAGATATTGTGAAGTATTGTTAAGGCCATGAGTCAATATTGTAAAGTTGTAAGAGAGTCATTTGTAAAAGAGTCATCATTGTAAATTGTAAAAGAACCATCATTGTAAAGATTGTAAAAAAGTCATTCTGCCTAGAGTCAAAGAGGCAGTGTTGGGAGGTATAGGATTCACTTTGGGGATGATGTCATGGTTGGATTGTAGGTCATAGAGTGATTGGGTATTTGCTCAAGTACATGAAAATAATTGTACATCTTATTGTATCATGGATTGTTGTCCCTAGTTTGGGAATCCACAGTCTTGTCTTATTTCAGTCATTATAAGGTGGCAGGGAGGTGTTAGGTATGTGTATGAAGTCACCTACAGGTTGGGTCTTGTGAACACTTCACAGTGGTAGGGTGGTGCTAGGGCGAGTTATGGCTCGCTAGGGTGTTGGGGCATCCATTCAATTGATTACTGAAAAAACCAAGGTGTTGGGGCGTCCTTCCAATGGGAATTGGAGAACAATTATTTTCTAGAATTCTAGGAATTTTTTGCTTTCATTTCATTTGGGGCTAAAGATTAAAGAATTTATTAGAAAAACATTCTATGTTTTTTGACCCGGAGGGGGTTTTCCACCTAAAATTGTAGTGCCTACTTTGTTCTTTTATTTACTGTCATTACTGCACAAACATTAATAATAATTGAAGATTAACTAATGCTCTAAAAATATTTAAAAATGCTAATTGCTAAGGAATATTGATTCACACCCCCCCCCCCAGTATTTCCAACAATTGGAATTAGAGCTTGGTTCCTTTACTAACAGCTTAACCACTGGAACTCAGTTTTCAGAGCATAGAGATGGGAAAGTCAAAGAAACAGGTTACAAGGATTTCAAAGGAAGGTACATGTACAAAAAAATATAATGAAAGTGAGTATTGTGTACCAAACCCTGATTTTGATGCAAATAATTACTGGATATGAGAATCCAGGATGGAAGTACATTTGCAGGCACATGGAGTATGGGAATCAATTGTTTCGAGAGACACATCTACCGACAAAGCTAAAAGGTACAATTCAAAGGCCATGAATGTAATTTTGAATGTTTTTCCAAATTTTGTGAAAGCAAAAGTTGGTCAATGTTCAATAGTTAAAGCTCTTTGGGAAAAGCTTCATAATCTATATCCAACAAAGAAATCAGGTCAAGATGTTATTGAAAATTTAGATCCTTTTGATTATGATGAAAAAAATGGGAGAAATGAGTAAAACAGAGCTTCAAAATCAAGTGATCAAAGTGATAAAGGAACTAAAAAGTCAAAAGGAAAAGCCAAAGTTTTGGAAGCAAAATTGAAGACAAAAAAAGTACTCATCAAAGAAAATGAAGAGCTTGATAAGATGATTAGTAGTCTTAGAACTCAAGTGGAAGAAATAAAGAATACAGTTACATGATACCTCAAGAGAGAATTCCAACAGAAGAAATAATAACTCTTCACAACGTTTGCAGAGATTAGGAGGATCAGACAACAGATGCAGGAAGTAGAAATTGAGAGGAAGGAATCTAATCAAAGATACATATCCATTGTTGGTGAAAAGAAAAGGAATTAGAAACATCTTTAATAGAAATAAGCAGGCTCCAGACTAAAAATGAGAAGAAGAAGGAACAAATGTAGGTTCTTAAGGGAGAAGTAGAGGAAACCACTCTTCTCAAGCTACAGGTTGAGGAGGCAGAAAAAAGAAGGAAGATCTTGGAAAGAGGGTTTCAAGAAAATCTTGCTCAAAATCAAGAAGAGCATGATGCAACCCATGGTGAGATAAATAAACTCAAGGGATCACAAAAAGAACAGTTACAAGATAAGTTAGATGAAGAAGAAAAAATGAAGGGAATTAAAGATGGTAAAGCTTGAGTTGATGAAGGTACAAGCTTCACATCTTCGCAGGATGATTCTAAGAAGAAAGTCGATCAAAGTGAAAAGCCAAAGAAGAATGTTGGAACTCCAAAGAACATGATCAAAGCAATCAGGAACAAAGGACCACAACAAGCTACAACACCACCTCTGTTTCTGGGAAAACTAGTGTGTTTTCGATCTACTAGCCCTCTAGGATTGGCAGCTATCCTAGAAACAAACAATCAAAGCAATTTGTGATTTCCTCTATGTATGATAGATAAGAGAGAAGCAAAGGGACCAACCTGGATCTTCTTCTTGACTCCTTGCTTGATTTCTCTCCCCCTTGATAGAGCTTGCAACTCCTCTCATACTTGTCCCACTTAAAGAATACCTGCAGAAAGTAATAAAACACCATCAAAGCATCTCAATCTATTATATCATAAACAACGCAAAATCAGAAATACATTGAACATACAATGGCATTCACAAATAACAAGATTCACAAATACATGATTGTATGGAGGAAAACTCAAAGAACTTTATTAAAATAGAAGGGAGAATTACAACCCAGTTGTTTGATCCAACATCATCCTCCCAGCATTAAAGCCCTCTTCACCTCATGAAAAGCAAGATCACCCAGTAATACAATGTTTCTTTCTCAAAGACAAACTATCAACACTTCCTTACAAATTACAAAATTCCAGCCTTTAGATCTCTCAGATGAGGGATCCATTTATAGATGTCTGCAAGGGCATGAGTCATCTCTGAGTTTTTGAATAGTGTCATTCCACTTGTTGTACTTGGTTCCACTTGGAGATTTCTTGGATCTCTTACTCATCCCTGGGCGAATTCAAAGATGAAGGTGTCATAGGAGAAGTTTCTAGAAGATTCCATGAGCATCCACTTAGAACACTATCTCAGACATTTGTCCATCTTTGCTCATCGCACCCTACAGAAGGCCTCTTTAGTATGCATCACACCTGGCTAGTGTAGCAGTCAGTATGCATCACACCTTGACAGTGGAGTAGTCAGTATGGTCCGGTTTTGGCTAGTTCTAAGTGATTTTTCAGGTGGAACTTCTAGGGAATGATGTAATCCGCTGACCATGATCCTTTAGGGTATGAAACAACACTTTTAGGGGTTAAAGAGCCCTTGTTTTATCGACATACAAGATTGGGGTTGCAATGCCCAAATATGTCTATAACAGTTGCCCCCTAAAGCATGAAGTCATAAATCTTTTGATGTTGGGTGAAATGCTTTATCATGAGGATCCAAGGTATTCGAACTGGAAGGTGACCTATAAGATACAATACAATACATCATCATCATATTATTTTCATGATCTATCTGTTCTTTTATATATAGAGTCATCATCCCTAGCTTGGATGATCATATGTGCAGCTTCTATGTACATTTGATGTCTTTATATTCTTGAATATCTCATAGCCCGGATGGATGAAACTAGATCCAGGGTCTTCAAACTTGTTCAATCTTCGCCCGATGTACAAGTCGATCCATGTGAAAAGAGGTCCTGAAGTTGAACATGGAAAGACATCGCCTGATTACCAGCCAATAATGTAAGATGTTAACAGGCGCAAGAGGAATCACCGATAATGATAATTACCCTCAAGGCACTACAGTAAAATTCATGTGGTGTGAATATATGATCTGATATCGAACACCATGCAAAATCTTTCAGTCAAAATCCATTGATGTAAGCCTATCTATGGAAGTGAGAAACTTGCCATTGAGGCATGCAAGCTTCAAAGTATATAAAGGGTTGTTTCTAAGTCAACTTCTTGGATAATGAGCTGATGTTGACAAGAAGTGACCCATCATAGGAGGGCCTTAATGTATCCCACATCTACGACACGAAATGAAGCAAATGATTTTTTGGAGGTGAAAAAAATCTAACGATACAAGGTTTAGGAATGACGGTCATGAAAAATGGAGGGTGAAGGTATTGTAGTGGATGAGGCATTAACTGGATGGTGAATTTTCTGAATGACTTCTCTTGAACATATCGGTGACACTGAGATGGATTGGTAGTGTTAACCCCAAAACATGGATGGTATGGAGGACCAATGGTGATATGGCCGGTGAATGGAATAACCCAACCCAATTCAATCATGGTGATGGAGTGAAAGTGTCATGTTCAAGAGCGACCTGCTACCAATAAAGTTCTTCAAGTTTTTTTCCCTTTTTCCCTAGTCATTGATGATGAATATTATTTTTGTCAAGCTTGAGGAGGATAACATATGCTTGTTCTATAATTTGCCCTGCGGGCAAACCTGTCACTATGTTTTAGCGAGCCTAGTGACAATGAAACTCATTCTTGTTTGGGTGGACAAGTTTGTCACTATTGTTTTAACAAGTTTAATGACAAGGATAACTTGGTCCTTTTCATGTTTAGAGAGTTTGAAAAGGGACGAAAGGAAACTCCAACAGTTCTTTTTCGTAGCATAATCCCTTAAGTCCGAAAAATAATAAAATAATACGAAAGGGATGATTTTTCGATAACTTTAGTGAGCCAAAAAGACAAGCGCTCAAATTTTTTCATGAGATAATCCCTCAGGTCCAAAAATTTTAAAATATATAAGAGGGATGGCACTTCCAATCACTTTAATGAGTTGGAAAGGCCAATATCTTGACAAATTTTTCATATTTAACAAGTCTGAAAAGAGTTTAAAGGAGGCTCATTTTTTAGGAATGAGTGGCATTTAGGGTAGCAACTAGTTCTGGGTAATCTTGGAACTTCTCAAAACATGGTGATGTGAAGAGGGTGGCTAACAGGACCACTCACTGCAGTTGTTCCTCAAAATGGAAAACAATCAAGTGGAAGCATATGATCGACCAAAAGGATGGAGGTGATGGAACGAACATAACCACGGTTCAAAAGGCTAATATAATGGCAAGCACAAAGGTTATTTACCGAAGGTAGCTTCATTTTTTAACGAGCTTGAACTCTGGGGGAACATATGCTCAGTGGTGGGTTTATTTTTTAACGAGCTTGAACCTTCTGGAAACATTGCTCATAGTTATTTTTATGTAAGCTAGAAACGAAGAAACTAAAAAGCTAAAAAAACTAGAAAGCTAAGGAAATTTTGAGGTTAGGTAGGATGGTTTCGTCCATGGAACAGTTAAAACACTTCCTTTGCTTCGTTTGCAGTGCAGAAAAAGGTGAATGGTGGATCAAACCAACCACTTAACCTAAGAAGTTGAAAAACTAAAAAGCTAAAAAGTGAAGTTGGTCACTTTTAGTTTGCACAAAAAGGTTTGCATGCCCCCAGGCATCGAGAAAAGGAGAGTCTCCAAGTAACCATATGGAAATCACTACAGTTAAGTAGGATCATTTTTGTCAGCGGAGCCGATGAAACACTTCCTTGGTTTTGTCCATCAAATAGACAAAGGTGAATGGTGTGAGATAACACTTCCAATCACATAACCTACAAAGGAAACTTATCTTTTCAGCTGGGTTCATCTCAAAATAGACAAGGGTACATGCCCCTTAAGCTTCGTTACATTCACCAAACTACTCGCGGTAATTAGATGGATGGAATGAAGGTTGAAGAGGCACTCTTGATGCAAAAGGACCATCTAGGGATGATGTTTGTAATGAAGCCGTGTCTGAACTGGGAAATGAAAGCTGGTCAACAGTGAAAATTTTGCCTTCATGCAGGAAACACATCACTTGAAAGATTGTTGAGACAATAGCTTCCATGTTGTAAACATAGTCGCGTTCAAGGAGTAGATTGTAATCTAATGGTCCTTGGAATACCATCACATTCAAGTGAACGGTTTTCCTTCTCAAAGTAATGGGTAACTTAGGAAGGATCCCTAATGGTCGATTGGTTCCTCTATTAAAGCTTGACAAATTCTATGTAAATAAGCGATGGCGAACCAAGCACTTTCCAAGTAGTTGAGGACAGGATGCTCATTGAAGCCTCTTCATCTATAACAGTGCTAGACACAACCATTTTGTAAACTTGTACTATTATCCGGAATGGTACATTAGAAGGAAGGCGAGATCTTGCTAGTTGATTCCAATCAAAGGAAGTGACTAGACTACTTGGAGGGGGTACTGAATAAACGGTTGAAATAACCCCTTGAGTAGAGGGAATTGGGGGATTCTCTTCATGTTGCGAAGGAATGGGTGGATTTCCCCCAAGTTCATCGAACTCTGAAGTAACAAGAAGAATTTGAATAGTGTTGTTCTCACTCTCTTTGGGAATGGTATCATCTAAAGGTGGACCTTCCAAAGGTAAAACTAGGTCGACTACCATCTTGACCTATTGACTTTGGTCTGATATGGACTCAGAAGATTTGCTTTTAGTGATAGGTGTTTCAACTGACGGTTGAGTTATGTCAATTGGATTTTCAACTAGTAAAGGACTTGAGGTGAGTTTCTTGTGTCCAGATGGAAGTTTCTGCAATGAAACAGGACGGTTATGCAAGTTTCGCTTGGCTTCATCCAAAAAAGGACAATGGGGAAGGGTATGATCCCCTTCACATAACTTACATGGAATTTTGACCTTTCCTTTTTGTCCATGAACTTCATTTTCACTACTTTATGGTGTGCTATCAACATGATCACCAAAGTTTGATGACACTGGACGGTGCGAACGGGGAGACCATTCTCTCAAGATTTGCAGAATGTAAGGACAATCTCGATGAAAATGGTCTCCTCTACAAATTACACAAGGAAATTTAGGAGATTTAATGTGCGGATTTTCACCAGATGATTCATGGTTGCACCCTAGCTTAATTGGCTTCTTCTTCTTCTTCTCCTTCCCTTTCTTCTTCTTCTTAGTCACTTGGTTACTCACATCACTATTTTCACCAAGTGAAGAGGAAGAAGGGGAGGGAGAAACAAACGAAGAAGAAGGCGACGGGTCAACTCTAGCATTAACTGGTTGTTGATTCGATTGCTTAGGAATTATGGTATTTTGAATGACAGAGGTTGAGAATAGCCGTACTGGCATGCCAATTGTGATTCCCAGAAGGGACAATGTGGCCATATACGGAGCATCAATATCTCCCCAGAGCATCAATATCTCCCCAAGAGAAGAAAGGACTAGGATTCCCCTCAAAAGGGATTCCTTCATTGGTAGACTCCATTTCTCAACCTAAGATCAATGAAGGAACAAGGATGTTGTTCCTAATTAATAAATTTTAATGACACTTAGACACAACTTTCCTTTTTAAATTTTTAAGAGTCGAAAAAAATCTAAAGATAACTCTAGTCCCCTTCAATTTTTAATGAGCTTGAAGTGACAAATGCTCAGATGGACCTTTTCTTTTAAGGAGTTGAAAAGGAACGAAAGTGACTACTCTAGAAATCTAGACAGAGGGATTACCAAACCAATCACAAAACTGCAATATACACCTTGGTGATAAATTAAAGAGAAATTACCAAGGACTTATGTACGGCAGTCAATCTTCCTGAATGTTGTGTTCAGTGCATTGCGATCGATAGGGTGGAAGACACAGCTTCCTATGGATAAAGGATATAAACCTATCGTGGTCTCCCAATATATACTCGATAGTATAGGGAGCACAAGTCCATGCTATCACTTGTCATATCAAAGAGGAGGAATCACCCGACCTTCGATGAAAATGATAGTTACTAGATTTTACAACGTCGGAACACGTCTCTAGCCTAGACCTCTAAATGTGTTGCGTAAGGTTCCAAAGCATTGTTAAGTTCATTGAAATTTATTTTAGAATTGATCTTGTTTAGAATTTTTCCTTTCAATGGTTCACCATGTGATATATATGTAAAATTCCTAAAAATCCAATTTACAATGATAAACAATCATTGTTTATTTTTAGCAATGAAAATCCTAGCTACTAAGGAAAGAAGATTACGATTCTTTCAAACAAAGAGCAAAGAGCACACACCAAATGCACTTTTCCTAAATCATTTTTTGCACATGATTCAAATGCAAATACATGTATTTGTTTTTTTCGTTTCCCTTAATGTGAAGAATGCCAAAAAGGAAAATTAAGCATAGTAAAGATCTGAAATAGTTTTACTCAAAGCAACAGTTCGCAATTTCTTTTTTTTAAATGGAAAGAAAGACTAAACAAAACTTTTCAATTTATAATAGAAAATGCTTTCAACACTTCAAATATCAACAAATCAAATCAAATACATGACAAAAATTTCAATCGGCTATCTAGAGAAAGAAGACTTTACGACACTCCTCTTTTTTGACACAAAACGACAGTTACGACACTTTTTGCACCAAAAAGATAGATTGGTTTAAGCAACTTTTTCACAAAGGATTGTAAATGATGGAAAAATACATAAAAACATTTATTAACCATAATCAATGGAGGTTGGTATATGTAATGCAAGGAGGCCTCAGCAATGAGATACTATTCATAAGCAGCAAAAACAATTAAACAGAGCTGAAAACAAGGACAAAAACCCCAAATTTCAAGAAGAGAAATAGGATTACTCAGTCATCGCACCTATGCTTCACAGAAACAGTGATGCATCTCACCTACTACACTCGGGAAGTGTGATGCATATTGGCTTCCAGTGATAGACAATGCGATGGGCTAGGGAGTGCAACTGAGATGGGTTTTGGCTCAAATTTGCAGCTGATTTCAGTGAGTTAAGCTAAGCTATTATGGACAGTAAAGATAAAAGTACAGGAGTACGATATTAGAATGTTACTGAGCTACCAAAAGGGCATCTATAATTCTTGTGAGTAAGATCTTCAAATCATAAACTAAACCGGAGATTGACTGAAGCAGTATTCATCTACTTTGAAATTGCAGAGCAAGAGCAATTTGAAGGTTATCTGGCTAACTACAGGCTCCATCTATAGTTTATAAATAAAAAAACAACAACAAACAAACAAACTATTTGTTCCCTAGTGGAGTCACCATTTTGTTTCTAGGGAAACTAGTGTCTTTTCGATCTGCTAGCCCTCTAGGATTTGCAACTATCCTAGAAAAAAACAATTAAAGCAATTTGCAATTTCCTCTATGTATGATAGATAAGAGATAAGCAAAGGGACCAACCTTGATCTTCCGCTTGTCTCCTTGCTTGATTTATCTCCCCCTTGATAGAGCTTACAACTCCTCTCCTACTTGTCCTACTTAAAGAATACCTGTAGAAACAAAGTAACAAAACACCATCAAAGCATCTCGATCTATTATATCATAAACAATGTAGAATCAAAAATACATTAAACATGCAATGGCATTCACAAATAGCAAGATTCACAAATACACGATTGTATGGAGGAAAACTCAAAGAACTTTATTAAAATAGAAGGGAGAATTACAACCCAACTGTCTGATCCAGCATCATCCTCCCAGCATCAAAGCCCTCTTTAGCTCATGAAAAGCAAGATCACCCAACAAAACAATGCTTCTTTCTCAAAGACAAACTATCAGTACTTACTTATAAATTACGAAATTCTAGCCTCTAGATCTCTCAGATGAGGGATCCATCTATAGATGTCTACAAGAGTGTGAGTCATCTCTGGGTTTTTTATTAGTGTCATTCCACTTGTTGTTCTTGGTTCCACTTGGAGATTTCTTGGATATCTTACTCATCACTAGGTGAATTTAGAGAGGCAAGTGTCATAGGAGAAGTTTCTAGAAGATTCCATGAGCATCCACTTAGCAAACTGTCTTTGACATTTTTCCATCCTCACTCATCGCACCCTACAGAAGGCCTCTTTAGTATGCATCACACCTAACTAGTGTAGCAGTCAGTATGCAGCGCACCTTGAAAGTGGATCAGTCAGTATGGTCTAGTTTTGGCCAGTTCTTAGTGGTTTTTCAGGTGGAACTTCTGGGAAATGATGTAATCAGTTGACCATGATCCTTTAGTGTATGAAACAACAATTTTAGGGGTTAAAGAACCCTTGGTTTATCAACATATAAGATTGGGGCTACAATGCCCAAATATGTCTCTAACAGCCTCCAAAGAATAATGAAAAATATTCCAGGTATATTCGTTTATTTAATGGTTATTTCTTTTTATGTGGTAACTATGGACATATGGCTAGGGATTGTGAAGTTTTTAACAGGTACAATCATTATCTACAATACCCAAGAAGCAAGTTTACAGGATCTCGAGGCAAGTTCCATGATGATTTTGTCAGAAGAGAATACATGTTAGATGGGCCAAACATTGAATGTTTCAAATGCCATAACTATGGCCATAGCACTCGCAGTTGCAGATATCAGATGGAATCACCTATGGAGAACATTTAATGCTTCAAGTGTCATAACTATGGGCGCATGGCTCGAGATTGCAGGAATCAAAAGCTTTAGAAAATTAAACAAGTACAGGAAGAGAAGGTAGATAACAAGGTTTCACTAGTTATGCTTTCAGGATTATTAAAAGCAAAAGGTCATGAGGAATTAGCAGTGGCTTCAAAATTTGACTCAAGTCAAGATGACTCGTTAGGTGACTCACTATTTTGAACAATCTGGCTTGTTGACTCCTTAATGTTTGTAGAGGAGGAGTCTATGCAACAGTATATGGAAAAGTATATGATTGACATGAAGGTAGTTTGAATAAGATGGTAGTTTCATTACAGGTTCAGGGGGAGGAAAACAGTTGAAGGATTACAAGTTACCAGGAAAAAGGCAAGATTAGTCTGCAAAGGATATGCATAGGTTGAAGGAATTGATTTTGAAGAAACATTTTCTCCCGATGCTAGAATGGAATCTATCAAGATGTTTCTCACTTATGCTTGCTCGAGAAAAATCAAGATCTACCAAATGGATGTTAAGTTAGCTCTTATAAATGATGAATTGTAGGAAGAATTTTACATTGAACAACCCGAAGGTTTTCTACTCTTTGTCAAAGAAGACTATGTCTGTAGGTTAAAGAAGGCTCTATATGGTCTCAAGCAAGCTCTTGGGGCTTGGTATGCTTGTCTTAACAGATATCTACATCAATAGGGATTCAAGAAAGGATGCAATGTCAACAATATTTATGTGAAAGTGGATCGATATAACCTAACAATTATTGAAGTATATGTAGATGACATAATATTTGGAAGCAGTGATGGTAGATTAAGTAAATAATTTTCCAGAAAAATGCAAAGTGAGTTTGAAATGTCTATGATTGGTGAGATGAAATACTTTTAGGGCTTTAGATTTCTTAGTAGGACAAAGGAATATTCATAAATCAAATAAATGCTCAAGAAATTCCATATGGAAGATTGCAAGCAAGTACTTACCCCCATGGTAAGATGTTGCAATTTAAGCTTAGAAAATTCGTTAAAGGATGTGGACCAAAGGTTGTATAGATCCATGATTGGTAGTCTCTTATATGTGATAGCCTCCCGCCCTGATGTGATGTAGGTAGTTGGACAAACAGAAATATTCCAAGAAGCACCAAAAGAATCTCATATTATTTCCATCAAAAGAATTCTTCAGTATCTTAAGGGAAAAATGGAATATGGTCTATGGTATCCCAAAGGAAATGATCTAGTCATCCAAGCTTATACAAATGCAGATTGGGCAGAAAGTGTTAATGATCGTAAGAGTACCAGTGGAACATCATTCTATCTAGGTGTTTGTCTTGTTTCATGGTTAAGTAAAAAGTAGTCTTAAATCTCATTATCCACATCAAAAGTAGAATATGTTGTGGAAGTAGCTTGTTGTACTCAAGTTCTTTGGGTGAAGAAAACTTTGCAAGATCTTCAAGTCAAGTTCGATGAGACTATTCCCATATTTTGCGATAACACTAGCATCATCAGGACCCCCCATCTTATTCCAATCATTATAGGGTGGCAAGGAGATGTTAGGTACGTGTATGAAGTCACCTACAGGTTGGGGCCCGTCAACACTTCAAGGTGGTAGGGAGGTGCTATGGCAAGTTGTAGCTCGCTAGGCTATTGGGGCATCCATTCAATTGATTACTAAAGAAACTAGGGCATTGGGGCATCCTTCCAGTGAAAGATGGAGAAGATTGATTTTCTACAATTCTAGGAAGTTTTTGCTTTCATTTCGGTTGGGGATAAAGATTAAAGAATTGATTATAAAATCATTCGGTGGTTTTTGACCGGGAGGGGGTTTTCCACCAAAAGTTCATGTGCCTACTATGTTCTTTTATTTACTATTATTACAGCATAAATATTAATAGTAACTGAAGATTAACTAATGCGCTAAAAATATTTAAAAGTGCTAATAGCTAAGGAATATTGATTCACCCCCCTCTCAGTATTTGTAACAATTGGAATCAGAGCTTGGTTCCTTCAGTAACATCTTAACTGGTGGAAGTCATTTTCCAGAGCATAGAGATGGGAAAGTCAAAGAAACAGGTTACAAGGATTTGAAACAAAGGTACATATACAACAAAATATGAAGAAATTGACTATTGTGTACCAATCCCTAATTTTGATGTAGATAATTACTGAATATGGGAATCCAGGATGGAAGTGCATTTGTAGGCACATGGATTATGGCAATAAATTGTTTCTAGACACACATCTACTGAGGAAGCTAAAAGGTACAATTCAAAGGCCATGAATGTAATTTTGAATGTTTTGCCAAATTTTCTGAAAACAAAAGTTGGTCAATATTCAACAGCTAATGCTCTTTGGGAGAAGATTCATAATCTCTATTCAACAAATCAATCAGGTCAAGATGCCATTGAAAATTCAGATCCTTCTTATTATGATGAAGAAATGGGAGAAATGAGTAAAACATAGTTTCCAAATCAAGAGATCAAGGTGATAAAGGAACTCAAAAGTCAAAAGGAAAAGACAAGACTTTTGAAAGCATAATTCAAGACAACAAAATAACTCATCAAATAAAATAAAGAGTCCGATAATATGATTAGTAGTCTTAGAAATCAATTGGAAGAAATCAAGAATACAAAGAAATGAGACCTCAAGAGAGAAGTCCAACAACAGCAACAGGAACTCGACACAATGTTTGCAGAGATTAGTAGGATCACACAACAGATGCAGGAAGCAAGAATTGAAAGGAAGGAATCTTATCAAAGATACATATCCTCTATTTACCAAAAGCAAAATGAATTAGAAACATCTTCATTAGAACTAAGCAGGCTCAACATTGAAAATGAGAAGAAGAAGGAACAGTTACAGGTTCTCAAGAGAGAAGTAAAGAAGATCACTCTTCTCAAGCTACAGGTTGAGGAGGCAGAAAAAAGAAGGACGATATTGAAAAGATGGTTTCAAGAAAATCTTGCTCAAAATAAGGAAGAAATTGATGCAACGCATGATGAGATCAAAAAACTCAAGGGATCATAAAGAACACTTACAAGATAAGGCAGATGAAGAAGCAAAAATGAAGGCAATTAAAGATAGGAAATCTCCATTTGATGAAGGTACAAGCTCCACCTCTTTGTATGATGATTCTAAGAAGGATTTGATCAAAGTGAATGGCCAAAGAATAATTTTGAAACTCCAAACAACAATACCAAAGCAATCATGAATAAGGGACCACAACAAACAACAACACTGCCTCCAAAGAAGAATGAAAAATATTCTAGGTATGTTTTTTTATTTAATGGTTATTTATTTTTATGTGCTAACTATGGACATATGGCTAGGGATTGTGAAGTTTTTGACATGTACAATCATTATCTGCAAAACCCTAGAAGCAAGTTTTTAGGATCACGAGACAGGTTCCATGATGATTTTGTCAGAATCGAATACGTGCTAGATGGGCCAAACATTGAATTTTTCAAATGCCATAACTATTTCCATAGCTCTCGTGATTGCAGATATCAAATGGAATCACCTATGGACAAAATTTAATGCTTCAAGTGTCATAACTATGGGCACATGAAGAAAAAGGTCTAGAAAAGGAAATAGGTATAGGAAGACAAAGCAGATAAGAAGGTTTCATAAGTTATGCTTTCATGATTTGTAAAAGAAAAAGGTCATGAGGAATTAACAGTTGCTTCAGAATTTGACTCAAGTCAAGATGACCTGTTAGGTGACTCACTATTTTGAACAATCTGGCTCTTTGACTCCTTAATGTTTGTAGAGGAGGAGGCTATGCAGTAGTATATGGAAATTTAGGAGGTCATCAAGTGGTGGTCACAGATGATGCGATTCAGGAGGTCATCAAGCGGTGGCCAACAGATTAGCATTCTCTATCCGACCTGGCCGTGGATACTAGCAAAGGCACGGGGAGTTCCATGGAAAAGAAGAAGGAGGAGGAAGCGAAACAGGCGGTCTAGAAGTTGGTTGCACAATGAAGTAAGGAGGCCAAGGAGAAGGCCCGATTAGAAAGAGAGCATGCTACAAAGCAACAGGATGATCAAGAAAAGCGTGACTCTAAGTGAAGTGGTAAATCCCCTTCACCTGAGATCAAGGAAGAAGAGCATTCAACGCAGGGCGATGATGGTGATGAAGGAAAGAACACTCCATTCTGGGTCAAGAGGTATAGAGAACAGTAGATGGAGGGGCCTCAAAAGAAGTCCAAGGTGACTAGGCCATTGCTAGATCCCATTATGCAGATAGAGGGTGACCTCAATGAGATCGGGGATAAAGTGCACGACACTACCGCTAAACTATTGTAGCAATTTGAAAAATAGAAAATACAGTAATTACGTACTGTTCAAAAGGATCTACACGAATTTCATATCCAGACTAGCAGGATACATGTGCGAGTAGGTCAGGTGGGCACTGCGCAGACGAGCCTGCCACCAAGGACAAGTCAGGCTGCAGAAATTGTCAGGGCAATGGACCTCAGGACAGTCATGCTACCAGAAGGGTCCCTGAGCATAGAATTGGCTAATGGCAAGGTCATCATCAACACTCTGAATAATATAAGCCTCAACGTTGCTCCCCAACGAATATCTTCACGTGCTATAGACTGGTGTGATAGTAGAATTGAAAGTGTTGGAGCAGCGTGCCCTAAATTTAATCAGCAAGTATAGGGTGAACAATGAGAAAATGTTCACCAAAAAGACAAAGGCCCTAAAGACAAAGGAAATGATCTAGACATAGAGTGCCCAGCTAGTAGCCGTGATGGCGGAAGCATGTAGGATAGTGCCAGACTTTCACATACCTAAGGAGGCACCGCTCGAGGCCAAGATCCAAAAACTTGTTGTGGGTGTTCACGATGCTAAGGCAGGGGTGGCTAGAGTTTAGTTTGAGCTTAATATGAAAATCGCAGAACTAGAGCTTAAGTCACAACCTTTGACTACGCCAGAAGTTAGGGAACAACATGAAGCTACTGTTAAGGAAGGGATAGCTACTGTGGATGTCGCAATCACTAATTGTACAACGTTTTTTGAACAGGCCATGGAAGTGGTGATGAGCATTCAAGAGGATCCCACCCTAAAAATACTGAAGACCAAGATCCTTCAGCTCAAGCAGCAGTATGACGAAGTAAGGACAATGACATGCACCATTGATACATCACAACACCTCACCAAATTGTAGAAGGCAAAGCAGTTCCTTGCACAAGTGGAAGTTGCGTAGAGAAAGGAAGCAGTCCTTAAGGCCAGGTTAGGTCCTTGGTTGGATGAAGCCTACCTAATCTCGACCAACATATAGGAAAAGTTTGAAAAATTATAGCTTATGTAGCAGAACATCAAGTGAGTCAGTGAAGGACCAACCACAAAAAATCTGGTGGAGCAAGTCAAACAAGCAACCATGTAGAGCGCAGCTGATGTAGTGGTTGTACAGCGTGAGATTAGGGATCTTCACAACAAGATCACCACGCCATCTGAGTGACTCGAGGTTGAGTCATGACCTTTGTGTTGGGGGCCTGTTAGGATGGGATCCCCTGGGATCAATTTTGGGCCAAAAGCCAAAATTTTGATGTAAAAATATGCAAATTCTCCTCAAATATTGGTTGCAGAGTGCGTAGCTAGTTAAGAGTCAAAAAGGGTTTTTACCCTCCTTTATGTAAATTTGAGTCAGCTTTTTAGATCTACCCATGGTCTGTGGAACATGGGGTTGTATAAATAGGTGTTTCTTAGAGAGTCTAAGGCAAGTAGTGAAGTTTTTCTATGGGTACGAGCGAAGAAGTCTAGCACAGAGAAGTAGTCTTAGAGGAGAAAAAGGCTCTGCAGCTGAATGCGCAAAGGCCTAGAGTAGTGTCTACAGCTGAGTGCACGGACCCCTGCAGCTGAGTGCGCAGGGAAGTATTGAGCCTGTAAAACTATATTGAAGATAAATAAAGAATATTACTACAGAAATTCCTGTGTTTTAGCTCTTTACTTCTATTATGTATGATTGTGATATATGTTGTGATGGAATAATGTATTTATAAAATAATGATGTATTGATGCATGAATTTACTTGATCTGTGTTATTATTTAAATGAAATTAATGTTAAGTGATTATGCATAGATCATATCTCTGTCAAAAAAGATTATCAAACACTTAGATGGATCTAAGTAAATACTGGTCTAAAAGTAATCTATGGTGCACATAAGTAGCTAATTCACATGTTCAGGTTTTTCAAACGCCAGTCGTAGACCTACGCAGAGGTCTAGAGGTTGATTCAAGGAAGTTATTGTCATAGGCCATAAGCACTTAAAGATCTTCACAAAGGTAGATCTAGGTCACAAAAGGAAATCACACTGATATTTGGGTGAAAAACCTTGGTTCCAACATCCCCCCATACTGCGTCGAGTGAGACTTCACTCCATGCACCACAGATTGATGTATAAAGGGCCAGTAGTGTAGGGATTTGTTTGACGCGACTAAATCTAAACCTAGGTTAGGACCCCCCAAGCCAACACCAATATATATCAGACCTATAGGGTTGCAAAGAGAACTCAGAGGGATACCACAGGATGAAATTTTTGACCCTAGAGGTCTAAAATTACATAGATACAGCTGATTCAATATTGAGATCCTAGAAGGAAAGAAAAGGCATGCATTCAAGGATCATTACAGTAAGGACCACACATCAATAGTTAATGGTAATTCTCCTACAACAAGGTATGTGTGATTAGTGTTTACATTTGAATTTTTAGTATCATCTCTGACATATGTTTTTGCAGGACAACTTAAGTATATACAATGTCTCGATTTTATCTCTATGTATCGATATGTCACAATTATTTTTTTGGATGTCCAATTCTTGATACTACACATTTTATGCTACATATTCTCGATGCTACACCAAGTTTTCATAGTCTATAGAATGGTCTCTATTTCTGTACTTAGAACTTGGTTGATTACAAGTCTAGGGTTTGTCATCAGTTTTTATTGTATATATCTTTAGGTGAATTTGGATATAGTCTTGCATAGAGTCTAGGCCTATATCAAGAGTGGGAGTCTTTGTCTATTGCTGGATAAAGTCAACAATAAAAGTGACAAGAACACTTCAAGTACACATTGTAATTTTTAATTTGTATTTATTCATTATTATGCACTTACATGTGTTTCGCAGGCAAAGGTAAGTTTAAGGGTATTTTGTTTTGTTTTGGGATTGGTTTTGCTGGGAAAATTTTTCATGCAGGTAGAAGAAGATTCAAGTACAACATCAAGAAAGAATTCAAGAGCATAAGCATCAAATCAAAGGAATCATTGCAATGGGACATTTTTGAAGACATGATAACCATTCAGATATCGTGAAGTATTGTTAAGGCCAAGGTTCATTATTGTAAATTTGTAAAAGAGTCATCATTGTAAAATTGTAAAAGAGTCATTTGTAAAAGAGCCATCATTGTAAAGATTGTAAAAGAGTCATTTGTGGAAGATTCATTATGCCTAGAGTCGACGAGGCAGTGTAGGGAGGTATAGGAGTCACTGTTGGGATGATGTAATGGTTGGGTTATAGGTCATAGAGTGATTGGGTATTTGGTCAAGTACACAAAAATATTTGAACATATTTTTGTATCATGGATTGGTGTCCCTAGTTTGGGAATCCAAAGTCTTGTCTTATTTTAGTCATTATGGGGAGGTCGGTAGGTGCTAGGTAGGTGTATGAAGTCACCTATAGATTGGGGCCTGTGAACACTCCAGGCTGGTATGGTGTCGCTATGGAGAGTTGTAGCTCATTAGAGTGTTGGAGCATCCATTCAGTTGATTACTGAAAAAACAAGGGCATTGGGGAATCCTTCCAATGGGAGCCGGAGTAGATTACTTTTCTAGAATTCTAGGAGGTTGTTTCTTTCATTTCAGTTAGTGCTTAAGATTAAAGAATTTATTAGAAAAGCATTAAGTGGTTTTTGACCTAGAGTGGTTTTCCCACCTAAAATTCTTGTGCCTACTTTGTTCTTTTATTTATTTGTATTACTGCATAAACATTAATAATAATTGAATATTAACTAATCCTCTAAAAAGATTTAAAAGTGCTAATTGATAAGGAATACTGATTCACCCCCCTCTTAGTATTTCCAACAATTTGAATTAGATCTTGGTTCCTTTAGTAATAGTTTTCTAGAGACACATCTATCGACGAAGCTAAAAGGTACAATTCAAAGGCCATGAATGTAATTTTGAATGTTTTTCCAAATTCTATGAAAAAAAAAGTTGGTCAATATTCAACAGCTAAAGCTCTTTGGGAGAAGCTTCATAATCTCTATTCAACAAAGAAATCAGGTCAAGATTTCATTGAAAGTTCAGATCCTTCTGATTATGATGAAGAAATGGAAGAAATGAGTAAAACAGAGTTTCAAAATCAAGTGATCAAGGTGATAAAGGAACTCAAAAGTCAAAGGGAAAAGACAAGAATTTTGAAAGCATAATTGAAGACAACAAAAGAACTCATCAAAGAAAATGAAGAGTCTAACAAGATGATTAGTAGTCTTAGAACTCAATTGGAAGAAATCAATAATACAATGACACGATACCTCAAGAGAGAAGTCCCATAGAAGCAACACGAACTCAACACAATGTTTGAAAATATTAGTAGGATCACACAATAGATGCAAGAAGCAAAAATTGAAAGGAAGGAATCTGATCAAAGATACATATCCATTGTTGACCAAAAGCAAAATGAATTAGAAACAACTTTAGTAGAAATAAGCAGGCTTAGGATTGAAAATGAGAAGTAGAAGGAACAGATACAAGTTCTCAAGAGAGAAGTAGAGAAGACCACTCCTCTCAAGCTATAGGTTGAGGAGGCAGAAAAATGAAGGAAGATATTAAAAATATGGTTTCAAGAATATCTTGCTCAAAATCAAGAAGAACTTGATCCAACCCATGATGATATCAAAAAACTCAAAGGATCACAAAAAGAACACTTACAAGATAAGATAGATGAAGAAGAAAAAATGAAGGCAATTAAAGATAGTAAAGCTCAAGTTGAGGAAGGTACAAAATCCACGTATTTGTAGGATGATTCTAAGAAGGAAGTTAATCAAAGTGGAAAGCCAAAGAAGAATGTTGAAACTCCAAAGAACAAGACCAAAGAAATAAATCACAAAGGACCACAACAAAATACAAAACTGCCTCCAAAGAAGAATGAAAAATCTTCTAGGTATGTTCGTTTATTTAATCGTTATTTCTTTTTATGTGCTAACTATGGACCTATGGCTAGGGATTATGAAGATTTTGACAAGTAAAATCATTATCTACAAAACTCTAGAAGCAAGTTTGTACGATCATGACACAATTTCCACGATGATTTTGTCAGAAGTGTGTATGTACTAAATGGGCCAAACATTGAATTTTTCAAATTCCATAACTATTGACATAGTTCTCGCGGTTGCAGATATCAAATGGAATCAGCTATGGACAACAATGAATGCTACAAGTGTCATAACTATGGGCACATGGCTCGATATTGTAGGACTAAGAAGGTCTGGAGAAGGAAACAGGTACAAGAAGACAAAGCACCTAACAAGGTTTCAGAAGTTATGCTTTCATGATTTGTAAAAGCAAGAGGTCATGAGGAATTACAAGTTTCTTTAGAATTTGACTCAAGTCAATATGACCCATTAGGTGACTCACTATTTTGAACAATCTGGCTTGTTGACTCCTTAAGGTTTGTAGAGGAGGAGTCCATGCAGCAGTATATGGAAATTCAGGGGGACATCAAGTGGTGGCCATAGATGATGTGATTTAGGAGGTCATCAAGTGGTGGCCAACATTTTTGCATTCTCCATTTGACTTGGCCATGGGTACCAGCAAAGGCGCTGGGAGTTTCGAGGAAAAGAAGAAGAAGGAGGTAGGGATACAAGCGGTGTTGGCTTGTTTGGGCCTAGCCAAACAAATCCCTATACTACTGGCCCTTTCAGCGACAGTCTGCAGAGCGCGGACTAAGGTATCACCTTAAGTAGTATGGGGGGGTGCTAGAACTAGGTTTCTGCATCCTTGAGACGTCTGAGAGGTTGAACTGGTCCAACTGTTAGTCCCTTCGCACAGGTTGCTTCACACACTTCCCAAGCCTTCGCTCCTTGATATACTTGCCTTCATGCATCCCTAACTAGGGGTTGTGGAGCTTCTGCACTGTTGTAGCAATGCTCTGCGCTATTCCCCTAAGTCGCACTTGAGATCTTAATTATCTTCCTACACCTAGTCAATTATCTTCACGTAAATGGATGTCTTACATTATGTTTATTTATACAACACATTCATAAGAGTTCATGCAGAAAATAAATAGTACACTTGCAATTTAAACCCAATTATACATTAAAGCAGGAAAGGATACACAGTAATATGGTAAACTTCTCTTTATTGATTCTTCCAATGATTACAAACTCGACCTGTCTTGTACACTCAACTGCAGGGGTTTGCGCACTCAGCTGTGGACTACTAGGCCCCTGTGCACTCAGCTACAGAGCCTTCTCCTACTCTACAACCCAAAGACACTTTATACTTCCACTCAGTCTCTTAGACTCCTCGTGCTTCCATTCTATTTTCTATTCTATACACTTAGAGCCTCACTCTATTTATACAATCCCATGGCCCACAAACCATGGGTAGGTCTATCAAGCCGACATTACATTACAAAAATGAGGGTGAACAACCCTATGACTCTATTATAGCTTCACGCTCCACGCCCATAATTCGCGAAGATTTTACAAAAGACTTGGTCAAAAATTGGGCTTTAAGCCCCAAAACATGCCTTGGGAGGATTCCATGCCCAACAGGACCTCAACACAAACATCATGACTCAACCTCGAGTCACTTTGTCGACATGGAGTCCCTCCAAATCTGTCTGAACTACTGCAAGGCCGGCAGCGCACTGAGCGATTGCCTGTTGGATCTCCTATACGAATTGTTCCGAGACCGCGGTGTCCAAACTGCTTCCTTACATCTATGCTTCCTTACATTTGTTTATAGTCTCGCGCCTTATTCCAGATACTTGGAGCACGAAGACTATGCTTCTACCAGCTATTCAGGTAGCCATGCCACCTGTGTAGGGCTTCAATCAGCTGCCATTCACTTTACGTGGGAAAGGCTCTCCATTTAGCTTGACTAGCTGTACCACGCCTCCGTCTGTAACCTCCTTAACAATGTATGGTCCCAACCAATGCATTCTAAACTTTCTTGGAATTTATCAAACTTACTATTTTAGAATAACACTAAATCATTTACCTTGAAGGTGCAGAACTTCATATGGTGATTGTGTCAGGCCTTCTCACAGTGCTTTTGTACCTACTGACGTTCATCCTCAAGTTCTTCCAACTGCATGAGCCTCTCTTCTAGGGCTTCGTGGTCCTCATACCTGTGAGCACTGCTATGCATAGACTAGGTACAATATCCTCCATTGGGATGATAGCTTCCATGCCATAAACCAACCGGAAAGGTGTCTTCCCCGTCAAGTTTTTGCGTGTTGTCCTATAAGCCCATAGTACTGCAGGTATGCATAGGTCCCAATCACTCCGCTACGCATTACATACTTTTGTCAGTGCAGCCTCCAACATTTTGTTGAATGCTTCTACTGTCCCATTGGCTTGTGGGTGATAGGGTGTGCTTTTTTGATGATACACCTAAAACTCTTCTGTTACTGCACTGACGGTTTCATTCAGGAAATGTGTACCGTGATCGCTCATCAATATTTTTGGACATCCAAATCGAGTCAACACGTGTTCAAACAAAAAATTCTCAGTCACGGCGGTCATGTAGTATTTGACCGGCTGCACTTCTGCCCAACAGGTCAAGTATTCTGTCACGGTGATAATGTATCTTGTGCTCATCTTTCCTTGAGGTTTGATAGGTCCTACAAAGTTGATTACCCACTTTTCGAAGGGCTGCAATGTCATTTGTGGATTCAAATGTATCTTGTTCCTGCATGATGGTTTACCTGTCCTTTGACATCTATCACAGGCCTTATAGTGTGCTTTTGAATCCTGATGAAGGGTTGGCCACCACAACCCTGCACAGAGAATCTTTTGCGCAGTTGCTCATCCTGCATAGCATCCTCCTCCAGTGCCCCCATGCGCTTTTGTGAGGATCTAACTTCGTTCAAATTCTAGTACATATATTCGAAGTATCTCACCATTACCCATCTTGTATAGGTGCCCCATGATGACAGAAAAATCAATCGCGTGCACCACCAGTTCCTTCTTCTGTTGGACGAAGTATTCCTTCATCATAGTCCCTGTTGTCCGAAAGTGGATTATATCTTCAAAGTGTCTGTCCACGACGTGCACGAAAAAGAGTTGTACATCAGGTAATCCTTAATCCAAATTAGTAGGTTCCTCGCCTGTCTCAATTCATGACAAGTGATCATGTCCTGTGTCCAGGCATCCAGGCTTCACAATGACCTCAAAATCATCTTCTTGGAACAATAAGAGACAACGGCATATACGCCCCCCCAACACATGCTTATTGACAAAGTATTTTAGCACTGAATGATATGTATACATCTTAAAATGTCCCCCTAGAAAATAATGTCGGTATTTTTGGAGCACGTACACCATAGCCAACGCCTCACGTTCAGTTGTGGAATAGTTCTTTTCCGCTTTAGACAACCTGCGACTTGCAAACGTGATAGGGTGACCCAAGCCCTCTCCACCCTCCTATGTGAGTACTAGTCCCAGTGCTATACATGATGTGTCAACATGGACATGAAACTCCACATCCCTTTTTGGGAAGACTAGGATTGGCGCGAAGGTCAATTTCTCTTTTAGTACTCTTCATGCAATCATCATTCCAGCAGAACATGACATCCTTTTTCAACAGTTTCTCCATTGGTGTAGTGATCTGAGCATAACTTTTGATGAACTTCATGTAGTACTCTGTATGTCCCAAGGTAGTGTGTAGCTGTTTAACACTTTGCGGTGCTTCCAAATTAATAATTAATGCAATCTTCACGAGTTATACCATTAGTCCCTGTTTGCAGACCACATGTCCCAACATGTTACCAAAAGGAATGAGGAACATACACTTCTTGAGGTTCAATGCGATTTGGTGGCGTCGACAAGTATCCAGCATCAAGCGTAAGCTCGCTACATGGTGCTTAACTAATCCAAATACAGTCCCATCAACCAGTTAGACCTCCAGGAATTTGTGGATATACTCTTTAAATGCTGCAACAACTATATGCGAAAAAATGGCTAGCACGTTCTTCAACCCAAACGATATAACGGTGTATTGAAAGCAACCCCACTCAGTTGTGAAGGTGGCCTTTCTCCTATCTTCCAGCGCGATTTTGATCTGGTGGTACCCTAAGAACCCATTAGTAAAAGAATATGCTTCTTTCCCACAAACATTTTCCAATACTTCATCTGTGAACGGAGTTGGGAATGGGTCATGCACACATGCATCATTCAATTTCCTAAGGTCCACGCATATTCTTATCTTGCCCTTATACTCCTTTTCTTTCACTACCATAGGGCTTACCTAGTTGGATTCTTCCACTTGTTCAATGATTCCAGCTGTGAGCAATTTGTCTAATTTTGAGTGGACCTTTTCCTTGTACTTCGGATTCAAGTGGTAAGGCCTCTACTTAACCATATTTGCATCAGGTTTTAAGGTGATCTTCATCATCCCTAAATCGCCAATGATCCCCTTTAAGTCCGTGATCTTGGTTGGGAATAAGTGCAGTACTCGCGGAGTAATTCAATGACCTTATCCACCGTCACATCATCCCAATAGCCATTGAGCATTGCATACTTCATTTCAGCCTCCGTACCACTGTTTACCTGCTTCATTTTTACCAACGTGGTTATTTCAGGGCCTTCAATCAATGGCCCTTGGACCTTGTGATAACCTTCAATTTTTGGAATGTTAACTTTCCACATATCCTCATCGCTTCTTCAATATTCACATTATAACACTCCAACACGAAACTTAGTTGGGTTGCCCATTCAGGCTGAAGCACTTCCATTGGCCCCTAGGGCATTTTAAGGATAGTTGCTTTTACTGCTTGTAGTGCATCATCAACAGTATCCCACCAACAATCCTCAAGCGTGAAGGTTAACAAGAATCCTTCACGCAATATATCCCATTCATTCATTCCATGACGGAGCTCCATCTCTATATACCAATTCATGGGTATAATATCCAGGGTATGACACAATAGATGCACCCACTCAAGTTATGGATCTTCCCTATAGACCTTTGTCCATTTTGCGAAGTGCATGCGCATGGATCATACCTTCTATCATACTTGTCTTTTAACCGCATCTAAGGCTTCCTAAACCATATGCGCATCATCCTTCTACATTCGCACCAGTCCTCAAAACTTCTTTGTTGTATACCCCACCACCTCTTAGGCATGGAGCGCAATACCCATTTCAAAGATTTGAAACGTTGTTGTTCCAGCACTTCTCTTTCAAATATTTTCAGGAAGTCATCTACTTCACCTAACCCATCATACATAGGCAGATCCCTCACCTCCATCAATATGCAGTGCAGTGATCTCCTCTTCATGTTACAGTTCAGTGTGGTTACCTCGTGTAACTAGTTCTACCATTGCTATATTTCCTTGTCTGAATCCAAACTGCAGGAGTTTGCGCGCTCTGATGAGATTCATCCATCCGTGGTTAGATTCACCTAGTCTTGCTCTTGTGAAGTTATCTTATAGATGCAGTCCGAGTCATCATCACTGTCGTAGTTGTGCACCAGCTCCGTGTAGCGTGATCCTTCTATAGGGTTCAATAGTACAACCACGCACAAAGACTTTTTCTCAAAAAGCATCTTACGCTTCTTCAGATTTATCACCCCATTCATGTCAGTGGCCTAATCTATTCCTAATAGCATGGTGTATGGATTGTTGTCATCAACAATCTCTATCACTTTGAAATCTGCTAGCGCACTTGCTCCTTCGATATCCACTGTGATTCCCTGCAATCTCCCCATCGGTAGCATCTTTTTCTGGTTCGCCATTTGTAGTTAGATAGGATACCATTATAGGGTATGCCTTCCCATGTGCTCCCATGTCTGCTTCAGCTAGATGTTCACGTCTGATCCTAGATCTAGAATCACTTGGTCCATCTCATATTCTCCAATCTGTATGGTCAATCTCATCTCCCTTCCCATTTGCATTGTGCGCTTTCTGAGATTCTAGAATACACGCGGTTCTCTTGGCACAGTCCCAATGCATCTATTTATGAGTTCCTGCAGCCCCTTTACAACCTTGTTGCCATGCTGCAGCTTCATGCATGTTTCCAGGAACGTGATGAGCATCGATGGGTCCATTTCCAGCTCCAGTCTATCTTTACTTCCTGAAGTGGAGGCATCAGTGAAGCTCCTCTTGGCTTCCATGAAGGTATCCTTAGCGTGCTCCAAATCAAACTCTAGTTCCTTCAATGGAGCCTTGTGAACACAAGTACTTTCTTCAGGCTGCTTGCCTTTGTCATCCCCTGTTGTGATTCCACTTCAGAGCACAATATTCATATTAGGGTCTTCCTCACATAGCTCAGACCTCATCATTTGTAGGTTCTGAGTTGAAGGAGGTTGGAGTGCTCCTTTATCGCACAACCTTGCTATCAGCATGGGACATCATCTGTCTCATGATCAAACAATGTACAATAAAAACATGATGGTTGCATTGGATTTGTACAATCGTGGGCATAATGTCCCGGACCTATACATTTGTAACATATTAGCTGTTTGTGACCTCTTCATAGTCCTCCTCCACCTTGGCCTCGTCCACACCCCTGAAATATGATTCGCGACATCCCTACATTTTAATCAAGGGGCCACGCTTTAGCTAGAACTCTATAGGAAGGAGTCTGATCCGTCATCAGCTCGTAAATTCTATAGGTGTGCTCATCATGTCCCACAGATCTACGGAAATTACAGAACAACTCCTATGAATTTTGCGTGTACTTCTACAATAAATGGCAATTATATGTAGCATGCTTTCCTCCTATCTGAAAAATCATGCACCATAATGCAGGCGTCACGCTTGGTCCTGCTTGTGCCACCGATCTCAATGGCATTGGCCCTCCTCCCATGAGGTAATTTGTGGACACTGGGTAGTGGTCCTTCTCATGTCCCTGGCCCTTGCAGTTTATGCACGATACCTCATCGCTCACTTTTGGGTAATCTGTCCTATCCTATTTCAATATCTACATCTCAAGGCACAAATTTTTCAACTGTGCATGAATTTGCTGAACTCCCAGGTTAGGATCTTGTATCGGGGTCTCGTTCAATCTCATCGCAACCTCCAAGGCCTCAGCCTGATTTGTTAGCCTCTGTTGTGAAAGTGTGTTCCTTAGATGCGGTGTTAATGATGCTACAAACCATTCACAGTGTTGTCCATCTGTCAATGTCATGTTAGCTTCATCAATCCCCCCCTTTGGCATTGATGGACTCCTTATATGTGATAGCCTCCTGGCTTGATGTGACGTAGGCAATTTTACAAGTAGCAAGATTCCAAGCAGCCCCAAAGAATCTCATATTATTGTCGTCAAAATAATTCTTCGGTATCTTAAGGGTAGAGCGGAATATGGTCTATGGTATCCCAAAGGAAATGATCTCTTCATCCAAGATTATACAAATACAGATTGGGTAGGAAGTGTTAATGATCATAAGAGTACCAGTGGAGCAGCATTATATCTAGGTGGTTTTCTTATTTCATGGTTAAGTAAAAAGTAGTCTTCAATATTGTTATCCACAGCAAAATCAGAATATGTCACAGCAACATCTTGTTGTACTCAAGTTCTTTGGATGAAGTAAAACTTGAAAGGTCTTCAAGTGAATTTTGATGAGTCTATTCCCATGTTTTGCGATAAGACTAACACCATCAGTATCTCCAAGAATCCTATGATGCATTCCAAAACGAAGCACATTCTGATTAAATATCATTTCGTTAGAGAGAAGGTCCCTGAAAATAATATCAATATTGAATATGTTGGCATAAAGGAACAAATTGCTAACATTTTTACCAAACCATTACTTGGTGAATAATTTGAGTATCTTCACCAAAAGCTTGGGATTCTCCCAATTTTTCATTAGACTCTTTATCTTATCTACTCGAGTATAAAGGGGCAATCGACGTCTATACAGGTCCGTAGCATGGATGTTTGTTAGGGGGAGTTACCTTTTTCCATTGATGAAAAAGGGGGAGAGAAGGTAGTAGGAAGAGGTTTCATAATTGTAGGGGGAGTACTTGTGTTTCCATCAATGTCAAAGGGTTGGATTGTTGATCAGTGGTTATCATTGATGTCAACCCAAGCAACACCAAGGGCTACCCTGATCTTGTATGGGAATTTTGACTTGACAAATTACTCTATTTTGAGTCAAGGATATTCTAGATGGATTCTTCTCATCAAGATGTTTCCTTTGATATATGGCATGCCAAGTAATTCTTCACGATTTGAGAGATATTCATGTTTGAAGATAGTAACCCAAGTTAGTGGGCTAAAACGCTATGGGGTTGTGGCATGGCACTCATAATTGGTTATGGCCATTGAATAGTCAATAATTAGTCAATAAATAAAAATATCCTAAAATCCCTCAAACGTTCACTTGTTGAGGACCCTCTTAACTCAATAAATTCATATAAATAATGACCCTCATATCCTCCTTTAGTAGGGATTTTGTGGCTTCAAATAGGTCATCGTGGAATTTTCCTTTAACTTGTTTTCTACGAAGCTTCAGAAGCTAAAATTAAAACCCATTTTAGTCAAAATCTCGATTAACCTCTTGACCTAATTTAGGATCCTAATTTTCCATATTTTCAGAGATATGATCTGAGGCAGTTAAGGTTTTGAAAGCTCCTGAATTCCATGTCAAACAGGTGATGTTGGGAAAATATTCATAACTTTCTCTCTAAGCATTGGATTGAAATTTTGTAAATAGTCACAGAAAGAGGATGGACTTTAGCTTGTTTAGTAGCATTTTTAGGGTTGAAGGTCACAACAGTGACACGTGGCACTTCATACAAGTTCGCTCTACTGAATTAGTCTATAATAAGGTCATCGTGGGAGATTGGGCATAATTCTTGAAGAATCCAATCTTGATCAAACCTGTGGGTTTGGAAAGAGGACTCAGAGTGCTACCACAGGAAGAAATTCCAAACCTTGTAGATCCTATATTACATAGACACAATAGATTCAATACCAAACTCCTAGTGTTAGCCTCCTGCCCATAGCAGGTATTCATCTTTCATGATTGACATGTTTACATGCTAAATATGTCATGCTCTGCAGGCTGCAATGTTCCATATTTAATACTCAGGCCAAAGAAGTGTCCATGAGAGTCTACCAGCCTAGGCGCCTTTGCTGTATTCCAATTTTGAGGAGTTATTCCATTTTTGAAGAATTTTCAGTTAAAGGGAGGTCCAAACAGCTTAATCTTGGTCTCCCTGGGTTTCAATTTCCTGTTGTAGAATATAGAAAATCATTGTCTATCCAACAGCTTAATCTGGGCAAACTCTTAGATAGGTAGAGAAGCAAGGGCACTCAACAGCTTAATCTGAGCCCCTGGATGGAATAAGTATAGATGTAGGTAGGAATAAAAGAAAAAAGGTTGAAAAGTTGGGTTTTCTAGTTCAAGTGCACCCAAACCAAAAGAAGAAAAATGCTAGGTAGAGCAGGCTGGGTAAGTAGTTTTGTGGTTGCAGAAATCAAGCTATATGATCCGTTTCATATTTTCAAGTGTTATATTCATTCAGATCATAGTTTATGGCACTTTCTCATGTTGATCAGATCAGGCAAGGCATCTCTAACTTCCCCTTCTTCTTATTTCCAAAATCACTCACTAACATCCCCTAAAGGACCTTGGGATTTGCCCAAAAAGTCCATTTTCACTCCATTCTGATTGAGAACCAAGTTGACTTCTGAGTTGGCTTAGTGAAAAGAAGCCACATTTCTTGTGTAAAAATTACCTTTACATAATCCATCATTTCCCTTACACTTCCATTCCACAAAGTCATACTAACTCCTAACTTATTACTTTTAGCTCCCCAAATCATTCCCCTATCCCCTACCATGTGAAAACTATATAAAACCCCAAAATATTAAATATCCCACCCTATGGAAACTATAGCCAAACAAATCAAAGTCCAGGAAATACTAGGTCCATTTGGGGCCTTAGTATTAGCCCTTCCGCGTTCATTTCCCCTAGGATTTGTTTAACCTCTAGTTAAACAAATAACCACGCTAAACCCCTCCCCTGCACACCAAACCATACCACACCCCGCGCATGCATAACATATGGGTTTCATTGATATTTTATCAATGAATAACCATGATCTCGAGGGCGCATTTAACCTGTAAAACCTAAAGTCTAAAACCCAACCACCGCCGCGAATAATTAACGTTTATCGTGCGTGCATTTTTATTAAACTCCGATCATCTTACCCCCCTCGACCACCGTCGGATCGTCTCTCCCAGATCCGACAGCCCTCATGCATATCGGGCGCCCTTTCATAACGGCACAATAGTGCCCGATGGTCGATGGTTTCACCGTCGTACACTGGGACAGTTGTCGGCTCTTCATTGCATCGGGCTGCCCCTGACAGATATCGCTCCCATACCAAAAGTGGTCTGACGCAAACCGCTTACCACCCTCCCCTGTTGCCGCTTCACCGCATGACGATGCCGTCATCTCACCTGCCACTATGCTGCACCCTGCTGCGCCACCCTGCCACGTCACCCTGCTGACGTCATCATCCGTACTGGGTCCCACTACTGACATCATGCTGACATCACCCGCCATACTGCTGACATCATCTGTCGAAAGAAAAGTGCACATGAGCGAAATCAATGCTTCAGAGGCCCGGAATCAAATGGTGGGGAATCTTTTTTCTCATCGACTGTTTTTACCGCGAAAGGGCAGAAAAGGGCCAATTTAACAGTTTTTAGCCTATCAGAGGAAAGAAGAGGCCTAGATTCAATCAAAGAGTATTAGTGAAGCGGAAAAGGGTATCAAATCGACCATGAGGAAGCAGTGAAGCCATTTAAGGCTCTCAAACCATAGTTAATGCACAGTAAAGCCACTCAAGAGCAGTGGAACAGAGACCAATGCGCGGTTATGATGAATGTCTAGTGCATAACAGCAATAGACAGATAGCCTCAATTTTGAAACAGCTGCCCCCAGTGCAGCATTAGACAGATATTTTCATTACTTATAAGACAATTTAGGTTAACTGCATTTATTTCCTAAAAAAGATCTTCTAGTAGATCTTTTTTGTAGATATTTTGCCTATAAATACAGCCCTGAACAATGTAATAAGGGTTGGTGGGGTTGTTTGGTTGATCTCTCATTCTGAGAGTTGCACTATAAATACTAAGAACTTCTGTAATGAAATATTGTTGGAATGCTTGCATCTAAACTGGCTGGTTGTGCTTTTAATGGCTGAAGAAATTGGTATGGAATTCTCGTGCTTGCTCATGGTTCAATAAGTTTTCCCCCCTTCGTTTATCAGTTTATACATAGTTGTACCAAATATATATTATAATCCAAGTTGCAGGAAAAAAGAATAGACCAGAATTGGTTTTCGTGCCCTCTGTGCTCAATTCTTGTAACTTTCCATGTTTTCCTCGAATCAGTGATGAATATGCATTCTTAATTGTGCATGTTTAAGCTATTCCCTTCACATATGAATGCTGTCTGGGAATTCTTCATTGCTCCTGGATATCATTCATCCACTTTCCCTTTTTGGCTGGATGAGAGATCCTTAATTGCCTCTCATTCCCTAACCTCCCTTTCACTCTTGTTCCAGTATAAAATCATTGTGCCATGTGTAGCTATCTTGCTCCATATTCCCTTCCTCTACCAAAGAAAAACACCCTTCAGTTCAGAGTCATGACTCCATGCCCAATGGTTTGAACTTCTTACACTTTGCATGTCATCGTTGTTTGATTAATACCAACCATCCCACTAAACCAAATCAAAACCCATGTGCATCATATCTAGCCTAAAATCATCCTTCAAACAAAGTTAAATCCTAAAGAGAGAGCCCTCTCTGACTGTTGGTAGGCTAGGACCTGCAGTCTAAAGATTGGTTTGTGGTTACCCCAGCCGTATTCCCTTGGGAGTCAAAGGGAACAACCTGAGTGATAACATAATGGCGACTTTGTTGGGGAAATCATCTGTTCATTACTCTAAATCCCCATTTTTGATTAGTTTGCCTTTCCAATAATTCCTAAAATTATTTTGAAAAATCACAAAAATCTCAAAAAATCAAAAAAATACTTTGCTTCTTATTGCATATTATGTCCTGATCTGTGTGGTGGACAGAGATCAGGCCCTTCTAAGTTGAATTATTTATCCACCTAGTGACTCCACATAATCCTCATAATAAAGACTCCACTGGAGAAATGAACCCTAGAGAAATATATGTGCAGATCAGGCTTTTGACCTGGATTACTATCCAACAGGTCATGTTCTTTCTCTTCCATAAAATTTTGTTGTGTATATTGTATTTTAAAAATGATTTTAAATTAGATTTTCATGACTTGCCCTTTGAAAATATTGTTGAAAGGCCTCCTTGCACATTACAACAGCAGCCTTTATAGGCTGCTGAGAATCATCATACAGCAAAGGAGGAAACAAATGTCAAAACCAATCATGCTACCCTTGTTCATGTTGACTCCATTCAGCAAATCCCTATACATACTTTCGTGCCTCGTAAAGTTCTTGACAGGTATAAGCCTCTTGTGTTGCCTCCTGTGCTTAATCCTTTGCCCAAAAATCATCCTGATTATCTTCCAAGATTTGATGGAGAGAATGGTATCACTGCCCAAAAGCATATCCAAGCCTTTGAAGACTATCTTAATATATTTGAAGTGGAGGATGAAGATGTTAGTATCAGGCTATTTGCCCTTTCTTTGCAAAGTGAAGTTAGGACTTGGTTTAAAGCATTGCCTGAGGCTAGCATCTCTAATCTTCAGTAGTTTTCCAAACTCTTCCTTGATAGATGCATGATCAAACTTAATTTCCTCTTGCTCATTGAAGAATATAATTAGTTAAAAATAAGTCCAAGTGAATTTGTTCAGCAATTTCATGACCGATTCAATCAAGTTTATCATTCTCTGCCTTTGAGTATTAGACCTCCCCCTGATTTAGCTCTAGTGCATTATCCAAGAGCTTTTGACCCAGAAATAGAATTTCGTTTAAGAGAAAGGAGCCCCCCCACTATGAAACAAATGCAGGACATGGCAGTGGACATAGAGGCAAATATGAAAATCAAGGAGGAAAACCGCAAAGCGGAGCAAGAAGAAAGACTTCATGGTTGGTTACAAAGGTCAGAGGAAATGATCACCATGAAAGTGGAATGTTTAGAGCACCTGAACACATCTGTTTTGCAAAAGGAAAGTAATGACATTCATGAAAAAACCTGCCACAAAACAAATGACATATTCATACAGCCATACATGATGGAGCAATCTCCTGATATACTATATGAACAAAACACCTTCTCTTCTTTCAACTGCTTGCCAAAGTACGATGAGTATGATGATGATGATGAGCCTAATGACCAAATCAGCCTTGTAGAGGAGTCAGAACCTAGTTTGGCAGAAAGCAAAAATTCAGGGTCAGCAGCCCAAAATCAATCAGCAACATGCCTATCTCAGCTATGAAGTAAAGGAGGAAAATGTAGAAAATTTTCAATTCAGCAAAGGAACTTTACCATTTTGTTTCAAATCTTTTCAGTTTATTAAAGAGAACTTTCATACAGCTAATAAGAAAATATCAGCAAGTGTTGATATTGATCATCTAGAGGAGAGTCAAATCAATGTTCAAAATATATTGCCTCTAGCTTTACAGCCCCAAAGAGCCATCAAATATCAGATTGAGGAAGATTTAGAAGCAGCAGCATGTGATCAAGTGATCCAAGTGGATCCCCTGCCTCTTCGTGTTTAGCCATCAGAGGTTTTCGAAGAAAAAGAGAAGCAGCCTGCACAGATCAGTCAAGGGCCAGATGAGCCTGCTTCTAACAAATTGCAAATATCAGTTCAAGTTTTATACGATTCATGTGCTAATAGGGGGTATGATGAAGTAAAGAGGTGTTCTTCTCCACTAACAGGTTGTGTGCCCCAATATCAAAATTTCGATGATATCTCTACTCCAAGGCATGATAGTGATCCCAAAGTTTTGTACAATTCTTTAATTCAGTCCGGAAATAATGTCTATATGCTGCAGGACCCTTTTGTACCATTCCTTGTTTTAGCAAAGAAGGTCAGCAGTTTCCTGTTCTTCCCAAAGATTAACAAAGCCATATCAGATTTCAAGATCTTAGTCTTTTTCACCAGCAAGCACAAGCAACAAAGCTCATTCATGCTTATAAAACTTAAGTGGCTGCACTGGTTATTTCATTTCACCTAACAACAAAGTAAGTGGTGGTTAGAATAGGTAGGTAGGATTTTAGTTTCCTATTTGGACAACAAGCTTGCTGCAGTTGAAGCCGAAATTGAAGGCCATAAGCTCTTCAAGGTCTGCTGTCATGTTCATAAATAAAGCAGCCAGCAAAGGAAATTTTTCAGAATACAGCAGCAAGTGAAGACCAACGCATTCTGACCCGCTGTTCTTGGCCTTTCACAAGGAAAGGCCATCCTAAAGTGGAGCCACTGTTAGCCTCCTGCCCATAGTAGGTATTCATCTTTCATGATTGACATGTTTACATGCTAAATATGTCATGCTCTGCAGGCTGCAATGTTCCATATTTAATACTCAGGCCAAAGAAGTGTCCATGAGAGTCTGCCAGCCTAGGTGCCTCTGCTGTATTCCAATTTTGAGGAGTTATTCCATTTTTGAAGAATTTTCAGTTAAAGGGAGGTCCAAACATCTTAATCTTGGTCTCCCTAGGTTTCAATTTCCTGTTGTAGAATATAGAGAATCATTGTTTGTCCAACAGCTTAATCTGGGCAGACTCTTAGATAGGTAGAGAAGCAAGGGCGCTCAACAGCTTAATCTGAGTCCCTGGATGGAATAAGTATAGATGTAGGTAGGAATAAAAGAAAAAAGGTTGAAAAGTTGGGTTTGCTAGTTCAAGTGCACCCAAACCAAAAGATGAAAAATGCTAGGTAGAGCAGGTTGGGTAAGTAGTTTTGTGGTTGCAGAAATCAAGCTATATGATCCATTTCATATTTTCAAGTGTTATATTCATTCAGATCACAGTTTGTGGCACTTTCTCATGTTGATCAGATTAGGCAAGGCATCTTTAACTTCCCCTTCTTCTTATTTCCCAAATCACTCACTAACATCCCCTTAAGGACCTTGGGATCTGCCCAAAAAGTCCATTTTCACTCCATTCTGATTGAGAACCAAGTTGACTTCTGAGTTGGCTTAGTGAAAATAAGCCACATTTCTTGTGTAAAAATGACCTTTACACAATCCATAATTTCCCTTACATTTCCATTCCACCAAGTCATTCTAACTCCTAACTTATTATTTTTAGCTCCCCAAATCATTCCCCTATCCCCTACTATGTGAAAACTATATAAAACCCCAAAATATTAAATATCCCACCCTATGGCAACTATAGCCAAATAAATAAAAGTCCAGGAAATACTAGGTCCATTTGGAGCCTTAGTATTAGCCCTTCCTCGTTCATTTCCCCTGGGATTTGTTTAACCTCTGGTTAAACAAATAACCATGCTAAACCCCTCCCCTGCACACCAAACCATACCACACCCCACGCATACATAACATATGGGTTTCATTGATATTTGATCAATGAATAACCATGACCCCGAGCGCGCATTTAACCCATAAAACCTAAAGTCTAAAACCCACCCACCACCGCGAATAATTAACGTTTATCGTGCGTGCATTTTTATTAAACTTCGATCATCTTACCCCCCCCGACCATCGATGGATCGTCTCTCCCAGATCTGATGGCCCTCATGCATATCAGGCACCCTTTCATAACGGCACAATAATGCCCAATGGTCAATGGTTTCACCGTCGTACAACGGGATAGTTGTCGTCTCTTCATTGCATCGGGCTGCCCCTGACAGATACCGCTCCTGTAGCAAAAGTAGTCTGACGCAAACCGCTTACCGCCCTCCCCTGTTGCCACTTCACCGCATGACGATGTCGCCACCTCATCTGCCACTGTGTTGCACCCTGCTGCGTCACCCTGCTGCATCACCCTGCCACGTCACCCTGTTGACGACATCATCCATATTGGGTCCCACTGTTGATGTCATCCTGATGTCACCCACCGTACCGTTGACGTCACCCGCCGTACCGCTGACGTCATCTGCCGAAAGAAAAGCGCGCAAGAGCAAAATCGATGCTTTGGAGGCCCGGAATCAAATGATGGGGAATCTTTTTTCTCAGCAACTTTTTCTACCGCAAAAGGGCAGAAAAGGGCCGATTTAACAGTTTTTAGCCTATCAGAGGAAAGAAGAGGCCCAAATTCAATCAAAGAGTATCAGTGAAGTGGCAAAGGGTATCACATCGACCATGAGGAAGTGGTGAAGCCATTTAAGGCTCTCAGACCATAGTTAATGCACAGTAAAGCCACTCGAGAGCAGTGGAACAGAGACCAATGTGCAGTTATGATTAATGGCCAGCGCATAACAGCAACAGATAGATAGCCTCATTTTTGAAACAGCTGCCCCCAGTGCAGCATTAGATAGATATTTTCATTACTTATAAGACAAATTAGGTTAATTGCATTTATTTCCTAAAAATGATCTTCTAGCAGATCTTTGTTGTAGATATTTTTCCTATAAATACAACCCTGAACAATGTAATAAGGGTTGGTGGGGTTGTTTGGTTGATCTCTCATTTTGAGAGCTGCACTGTAAATACTAAGAACTTCTGTAATCAAAGATTGTTGTAATGCTTGCATCTGAACTCGCTAGTTGTGCTTTTAGTGGCTGAAGAAGTTGGTATGGTATTCTCGTGCTTGCTCATGGTTCAATAAGTTTTCCTCCCTTCATTTATCAATTTATACATAGCTGTACCAAATATATATCATAATCTAAGTTGCAGGAAAAAAGAATAGACCAGAATTGGTTTTCATGCCCTCTGTACTCAATTCTTGTAACTTTCCATGTTTTCCTCGAACCAATGATGAATATGCATTCTTATTTGCGCATGTTTAAGCTATTCTCTTCACATATGAATGTTGTCTGTGAATTCTTCATTGCTCCTGGATATCATTCGTCCACTTTCCCTCTTTGGCTAGATGAGATATCCTTAATTGCCTCTCATTCCCTAACCTCCATTTCACTCTTGTTCCAACATAAAATCATTGTGCCATGTGTAGCTATCCTACTCCATATTCCCTTCCTCTACCAAAGAAAAACACCCTTCAGTTCACAGTCATGACTCCATGCCCAATGGTTTGAACTTCTTACACTTTGCATGTCATCTCTGTTTGATTAAGATCAACCATCCCACTAAACCAAATCAAAACCCATGTGCATCATATCTAGCCTAAAATCATCCTTTAAACAAAGTTAAATCTTGAAGAGAGAGCCCTCTCTGACTGTTGGTAGGCTAGGACCTGCAATCTAAAGATTGGTTTGTGGTTACCTCGACCGTATTCCCTTGGGAGTCAAAGGGAACAACCTGAGTGTTAACACCTAGAAGGCAAGAAAAAGCATGCATTCAACGATAATTATAATAAGGACCACACATCAACAGTCAAGGGTAAGTCTCCTATAGCAAGGCATGTATGATTAGTATTTACATTTGAATTTTGAGTATCATCTCTGGCATATTTTTTTGCAGGACAACATAACTATATATAGTGTCTCGGTTATATCTCTATGCCTCTATATGTCACAATTAGTTTTTCAGATGTCATATTCATGATACTACACATTTTATTCTACATATTCTTGATGCTACACCAATTTTGCTAAATCTATATGATGTTGTAAGCTCATGTTACTTGTCTTGTCATAGTTGATAGAATGGTCTATGTTGTTGTACTGATAACTTCATCCATAAAAAAATATAGGTTTCATCAGTTTTTATTGTATATATATTTAGGTCAGTTTTGGATATAGTCTTGCATAAACTCCAGGCCTATATCAGAGTGGGAGTCTTTGTCTACTGTTGCAGCAAGTCAACAAAAAAAATCACAAGAACACTTCAGGTACACATTTTAATTTTTAATTTGTATTTATTCATTATTATGCACTTACACGTGTTTTGCAGGCATAGGTAAGTTGAAGGGCATTTTGTTTTTGGGATTGGTTTCACCAGGAAAGCTTTGCATGTAGGTAGAAGAAGATTCAAGTACAACATCAAGAAATAATTCAAGAGAAAAGGTGTCAAATCAAAGGAAGCATTGTAGTGGTACATCCTTGAAGACATGACAACCATTCAGATATCATGAAGTATTGTTAAGGCCAAGATTCATTATTGTAAAGTTGTAAAAGAGTCATCATTGTAAAATTATAAAAGAGTCATCATTGTAAAGATTGTAAAAGAGTCATTTGTGAAAGAGCCTTTCTGCCTAGAGTCGAAGATGTAGTGTTGGGAGGTATAGGAGTCACTATATGGATGATGTCATGGCTGGGTTGCAAGTCATAGAGTGATTGGGTATTTGGTCAAGTACATGAAAATCATTTTACATCTTATTGTATCGCAGATTATTGTCCCTGGTTTTCGAATCCATAGCCTTGTCTTATTTCAGTCATTATAGGGTGACAGGGAGGTGGTAGGTACGTGTATGAATTCGCCTATAGGTTGGGGCCTGTGAAACCTTAGGGTGGTACGGTGGTGCTAGGGCGAGTTTTGGCTCACCAGGGTGTTGGAGAATCTATTCAGTTGATTACTAAAGAAACCAAGGAATTGGTGCGTCTTTCTAGTGGGAGCTAGAGAAGAATGCTTTTCTAGAATTATAGGAATTTGTTGCTTTCATTTGAGTAGGAGCTAAAGGATAAAGAGTTTAGTAGAAAAGCATCCGGTGGTTTTTGACCTGGAGGGGGTTTTCCACCTAAAATTCTTGTGCCTACTATGTTATTTTATTTACTGTTATTACTGCATAAACATTAATAATAATTGAAGATTAACTAATTCTTTGAAAAGATTTAAAAGTCTTAATTGCTAAGGAATATTGGTTCACCCCCCCTCAGTATTTCCAACAAGGTAAATAAAAGAGGTAATCAAACATAATGGTCAAAGGAACCACCTAGGGAATACGACGTTCCCTAGTGAAGTCGCCAAACTTTTATACGGGATTTATGATTGCAACCAAAAGTATCTCCCATAGGTTTTGTGGCTAACCTATAACAACAAAGAAACAAGGAACCCAATGCTTTCCTTAAAGAAAATAGATGATGAAATGAATCCTACCTTGAACCTGTCACAAGCTTCGCTCCTTATTTATCTTGAATGCTCCAATTCCATCTCCAATTGCCAAAACTAGAACTTACATAGTCAGATAACACAAGCCAAGAAACCACAAGATCTATGCAGTATCATCTAAATACTCTATTCAATAGATCAACATGGTATTGAAATACATGAAGTAACAACATCACATATAGGAAAATACATAATTATTTTCATTAATATAAATGGAAGGAGTTACAACAATAAATAGGTGTTGATCTTCTAAGAAAGCTCCTCTAGGCTGACTTTTCCTTTCCTTGTCACAATGTGCACCTCCAATCACCCTAAATGCATGAAATGAAACCTCTCACAAAAACAGAATAAGGGTATAATCACTCTCCAAAATCCAACCCTTTACATCTGGAAGGTTGTAAATATATAGAGGAGTGGGGTAACATGGGAGTTCTTATCTAATTACCAATCTAAGGTTTTATATCCATATTTGATGGGAGGATTGGATCAAAGGATAAGGGATGGAAACTCCAAAGTAGGGTAGGATAGGATACAAAGGTTTTATCTGAGGTAAATGGTTGTAAAAAATTCTGGAAGCTTCCTCATTTTTCCCTTTTTCCTGAATTTCTAGAACCAACGCAAGTGAAAAGTGGAGAAACCTTTGGGTGATCAACATAGGCTACAATGGATCAACTTTTATGTGAACACTTTCCAACAAGAGGCTAGGGAGCATTGGTCCTAAAACTAGATCCAATGATGCAATTTCAGAGAGAAACTCTGGGGAATGAAAGAGACATGTTTAGGTATTTTTGCAAAGTGATGACAAGGGAGAATAGGATGTTGATTGATCCCATTAAGAGGCCTATTGGTTGATGTGACAAAACGGCCTATAACACTGCCTCCATGCAATCCTTCCATGTGATGAAATTAGAGTTCCCTTACAAGGCATACTCTAACCTTAGCTTTTTCAAGGTCACCTTCTCAACTTTGAAGAGATCCTACTACACTAAACTGCAAATTCGAACCTCCTGAGAGATAAATTTAGAATTCCTAGCCTAATGTGAATCCTACTTTGATACCATGTAGAAATTATGGTGTATATTTGAAATTTATCATGAATTTTTAATCAAAATCACAAGACACAAACATACTACATTGCTCTGCAGAAGTTAATTCACAATTTAGAACAAACGCCAAATTGTGGGCCCTATTTGGGTAAATTGGTACATCAAATTCCCAGGGTCGTAACTTTGGCACCCGATCTTTGTTTGACGCATACAATAGCTCATTAGAAAGATCTATCCAAGAACTATAATTCTGGGAAGAGCAACATCAATCGATAGGCACATGCTGCTCCTAGATTTCCAAAAAAAAACTTCGTTTAGGGCCTCAAAATGGCTTCAGAAGTTTAGGACCCGAGAAAACTACTAAAAATAGTAAATTGTGCTACAATTATGGAAACTGAAAAATTGAATGAGATAGTTGTGGGGGTCCAAGTGGGATAGGTGGGTGGCCACCAACATCCACCTGGATCATTCCCCCCCCCTTTAGGAAGCAATGGTCCCCATTGTGTTGGGTACCTCCATCTGCTGAACTTGGTCCCTAGTGAGTTGTTCTGCAATCTTAGATGTGTCCAGTAATGGTGGGAAGCATGGTTGAGGGTGGTACACATTGAACACTTGGTGCAATCAAAGGAATGGGGGAATGCTATGCTTCAAAGTATTTTTTCCAGTAGCCTTAATACTAGTGTAAGGACCATGTCGGAGTGGTCTGAGTTTCCGATGGGCTCTTGTAAGGCGTTCTTTCTACAGATGCAACCAAACTTTGTTTCCCACCTGAAGCTTGTGTGGTACCCCTGTGGGTGAGGAGAAGTTGTTCCTATGTTCTGTCATGACCGCATCCCTTTGCTGTTGTTTCTACGTGGAGGAACCCTTTGTGGGGGTCATGGATGTGGTGACGATCTTCCCTTACTTTAGGAGTGAATCAGATAGAAAATCAAGTCCCTAGTTTGGGAGATGAGCTTGCTGCCTTTCTTAAAAACAATCAAAGAGGTGGCAGTAGGTGGGGCTACCTCTGGTATCCTATATAATGACTTACCCAAAGAAATAATAACAGCGCGAGCCTTGACTCATACACGGCATGTCGCCTCCAAAAGTATGCCTAGCCTAATAATACATCACAAACATCCAAAGGTATAACATCACACAATACCTCATCTGTGAAGGGCTTGATGTTGTAGGGAAGGTGGCACTGCTGGCGAACTTTAAGATCTCATCCTTCATGAAGCCACCCAATATTTTATGGCTGTGAGTGTGGTGTAGTCGGTACGCCCAACCACTTCATGACCTTTTCTGAAATGAGGTTCTTTTGGCCACCACTGTCAACAATGAATTGTAGCGGTGAACCCTTCACCCACATCTATGAGTGGAAAAGAAGCTCCCCCTCCTCTGGGTCTTCGGGCTCATTCTTGTGGATCTTGGCGATGGCAATAGTGACATTGGGCTCTACATCAATGATCTGCTTCCCTTTCCATTCTCCTTGTCGAGTTTTGACTCAGGGTCAGAACATGCATCTGATTCTGAAGCTTCAACTCAGCCACGAGTGACTGCTTGGTCCGAAACTCACTAGTGTTATGAGTAGGACTCTTGTGGAACTCACACCACTTTCCTGTGTCCTTCGAATTAGTGGTGTTGTTCTTTTCTCATGGCTTCAAAGGGTTGTCTTAGGTCACCCCACCTTGGCTTTGTCCTTTGGTCTTTAGATTTGTAGATCCAAAGTCTCACTTCTTATGTTGGAACTTTTTGTCGATTTTGAAAATGTATTGATATGTTGTGCTGAGCGAGGAGATGTTCAAGAACTCCACCTCTTCCTGGATGTATCTGTGTAGGTAGCTGCAGTATTTGAGTACTAGATGAAGCTCAGAATATTTCATACCCAACTCTATGTGAAGGGTATGAAAAATTTTTGTGAACTCCAACACATCTTGGTCCCATCCCTGCCGCAGTGTGGTCCATTTAATGTATTTGTCCTCATAGCTTTTGACAGGGTAGTACTGCTCCTTAATGGCATCCCAAAATGAATCCCAAGTGTCTGCGGCTACAAATAGTGAGTCTGTACTTTCATTCCTCTACTCGCAGTAGGTTTCCCACTAGTCCTTGACATGGGGGGCTTCTTTGAGAAGAGCGAAAACAATCTTTTCCTGAATCGAAAATTCATGAACAGAAAAATACCCATCTAGCAGATTTAACCATTTATCTATGGCATCTACATCTATCTGACCCTCGAAGATGGGTATTTCAAAATTAACTTGTACCTTAAAGGGCGTGGCATTTCAAGAGTAGCTGTTGGAAGCTGATGCATCGCCTCTGGGTAGACGCTAAAGGATCTGCGCAAAGCTATCCATCATCGCGTTCCTTCGCCACTTCAGGGATTCTTCGAGCAAGATTTTGATAGGATCTCCTGCCCCCTCATATTTCTTTTCATCCACCATGGGAGGCCATCGGGATTTGCAAGGCTGGTCTTGCAAAGGTTCGACCAGTTCAAGCCCTAAATCCTTATATCTCGACCTCGTTAAGGACATGCAAAGAAAAACAGAGAAAACCAGATCACTCTGAAACCACTGATCCAAATTTAAACAAGAATGAAACAAATTACAAAGATAACCATAAAAACATATATGCAATGGAAATAATACTTCATTTCATTAATGTAAAATATTGAAATATGCTTACAAACAGAAATGGAAATAAACCAGCTAGGGCGATGGTAGCTTATCTCTGAGAAGAGATGTGGCGGCTACATGCCTCTAAACTGTGTTACAATGAGGCTCAAAGGCCTATTTATTGTTGAGAAGCAATGGAAAACTCTTAACATCCCAAAACCTAACCCTAGAAGATGAAACGCCAAATTGTGGACCCTGTTTGGGTAAATTGGTACATCAATTTCTCGGGGTCATAACTTTGGCACCCGATCTCTGTTTAACACATACAATAGCTTGTTAGAAAGGTCTATCCGAGAAATATAACTTTGGAAAGAGAAACATTAGTCCATGGACCCATGTTTCTCCCAGATTTCGCATAAAATGTCATTTAGGGCCTCAAAATGGCTCCGGAAGTTCAGGACCCAAACAAACTGCTAAAAATAGTAAGTTGTGCTATAATTATGGAAACTAAAAAACTGAACGAGACAGTTGTGGAGGTCCAAGTGGGATAGGTGGGTGGCCACCAACATCCACCTGGATCATTTTTTTTCACTACATGTTTATTCATTCTCCAACAATTTCCTTTTAAAATATTTCAATTTTTCCTTACCATTTTTTTAGTTTTTGAGAAGATTCCTTCGTTTTTTTACATAAATTTAGTTTTTTTCCTTGATTTATATTATATATTTATAAGTTTTTTTTTTTTTTTTTAATTTAATTTTTCTCCCATTAAACTACTATTCTCATAACTCTTTTCAATTTTTTTTCCAATCGAACCATTATTATTTCTCCTATATTTGGTTCGAATGTTTCCCGGGTTGTGGTGACAAATATTTTCAACTCATCTTCTTCTAAATAGTTGTATTTGAATTTGAATGAACCAAGAGGATTTTTTTCATCCTTTTATATCTGAAAGGATTTTTGTAAATGATCATAGTCTCTTCCTTCCCCAACTCAAGACTCTAACCTATCCTCTTCTTTTACGATACTTTCTACCACTAGAAGTATATCCACACACCTTGACAAATAGAAAAAATATATAACAAGGGGATCCCCTGTAGATCCTTATCCCTAGGTTCCCTCTACCTTCAATCTCAACTTTAGGTCATCTCCCAATTTTACATTATCCTCCTTGATTTTATCTAGTTTTTTCCCACAATATTTCTTGTCACCATATGGCCCACGCATATTAATGATACAGAATCCCTACCAAGGTTCCTTTAGATTTTAAAACTCCCCTAATTCCCAAAGATAAGAAAGATGCATTAGTGATATCCATGGTGTCTTTCTAGAAACTTATATTTCCTATTCATATTTTGTTAGAGTTTATTAATATAAATAGTTAATGTTTTAATTTTGATGAAAGCAAGGACTTTGCATTATTCCCTTCACACATAGTTTCACCAAATCAAGATGGTATATTTCTTATGTTTATTCAAGCACATTTTGAGGGCTAATTCCTTGTGAGATACCCCTACCCCTTTCACATTTAATGATAAGAGTATCATGGTTTCACTTTCTCTATTGATTTCTGTTATAATGTATTCTTATCAAGAGTGTACGAAAAGAGCACACGTTGAGTTGTGGATGATAAACAACCCTAACAACAGAAATGGTTGTAGAACCCTTTACATCTAAAATAGATATAAGAAATAAAACTTGCAAACTTCCAGATCTATTTAGCAAAAGTAGTTATACAATAGAAATAAATAAGAACAGTAGCAAATAATAACTCCAACACAACCAATGGACAAGACAAGAATATGAAATTGTAATTTTATTATGTAACACCTAATGAAAGGAATAGGTAAAATGTTACTAGTCCCCCTCAAATGGGATGGGTTCTTGGATGTCCTCAATGCTTCAACTTGGTACAGTCTCTCTTCTGTACAACGTATAAACCCAACATAATGTGTGTGTAGAGCTCATATGGAAACCCAAGAATAAAAAGAAATGGAAAGCGACAGTGATAATAATCAGAGCTGCAACATTGAGTGCAATAATGAAACTAATCAAAAGTGAATAATGAATGTAAAACCCTTCATTTTTATTAGAATAGGGTCCCTAGGGTTAGTTAACCCAATTTTTGTATAATTTTTGTAAAAGATGTAAAGTCTCTGCGAAATGTGGATGCGAAGCACACAGGTAGGTAGGAGTCAAAGGGGTTTTAGCCTCTTGTTTGGGTCAATTTTAAGATTCTCCCATGGCTAGAAAACCATGGTGTTGTATGGAAGAAAGCTATAAATAGTTTATTCATAGCAAGTCTAAGAGATAACTTAGAAGGAACAATTGTTAACTTTGAATGGTTTTTGTTGTTTCGGGAAAGTGCTAAGGCAGGAAGGATCGACTTCTTGCACTTAGGTGAGTAAGGGAAGGCTCCTGCAGCTGAGTGCGTAGGAGGCATTGGTAAGTCTGTAATTGAGTGCATGGACCCTTGTAGCTAAGTGTGCATGGTGGAGAAGTCTGTAATTGGAATGTTGGAATTGAATAAAGACTGATTTTGAAGAACTATCGTACATTATTGTCAATTCTACTCATGTTATATTATGCCACTTACTTATATGTTTCAATGAAATAATGTATGAATGCTGCGTGAAACTGATGAATCTATCTTATTTATGCATATTTTAAATAATTACCCATGTTCACAAAGTTAAGGGTTAATTCTGCTATGTTTTCTAACGACTTAGATAGATCTGCGCAAAGTTAGATCTGAACTATCAGAGCTTAAAAACCACTTATCACATATCCCTAGATGCATAAACCTGGTTCTAGCATCCCCCACTACTGCTTTGGGTGAGACTGCAGTCTGCGCTATGCAGGTTGTTTCTGAAAGGGCTAGTAGTTAGGGTTTTGTTGGTTGGTGCAAACTCTGAACCTGGGTTAGGCCCCCTAAACCCGACAAATGGTTCTGTTGTTGGGACCAGGATCTATCTGAAAGATGTGTGATAAATGGTTTCCTATGAAGAAATAACTTTATAAGTGGAATGACCACAAATTGCATGCATTCACAGCTCAAGAGAATAGAAGCCCTAAATTATCCAAGTAGCAGTGGTTGCAGAGAGTTTTGTACGTAAACGAGACCAACAGATTCTTCTGCTTCTTCCCTTAATAACTATATGAGTGGTTGTCTAAATTAGCCGATAATAAAGGGACGTGGAGGCTCGAAGGCCCTATAGTGTCGAATCCTGAACTGGTGTGACATCTAGAAGCATCAGAAAGAAATATTTTGTGGGATGTGGACCACTGGATTGATTGTACAATGGGTGTTGGGTGTGGAGCCTGATTATCTTCTTTATTCAAAGGTATCATTGCATTGGACCCCAGTTCATAATGTGGCGGTAACGCTACCCATAATATTTACGTTGCAGCGGGGATACAGGGGAGGTGGATGTGACCTTTAGGAGCCCCCCCCCCCCCCCCCCCCCCGGCAAGGGATTGGGGGCAGCGCCCCCGAAGCTAAAAATAGATGTAAAATCTCCTTGTAAAATGTTGTAATTTTGTACTCAATCTGGGTCGTTCATTAGGCAGAGATCTAATGGTAGAATTTATATTTAATTTAGGGTTGTTGCCCTAAAAGGAAACCCCTCACTATATATGAGGGAATTGTATTGCATCTATGTAGATATGTATTTTGAGCGAGAAGAGAGAGGAGATTGAGCAAGAGAGAAGAGGGAATTACAACAGATCTATTGTAAGTTTTATCTCTTCAGTTTGATGGATAATATAAAAGGAAGGACTGGCTATTTCTTCATGGACGTAGCCCAAATTGGGTGAACCACGTATATCTGTGTCTCTCTTGTTTTATGCATTTTCTGTGTTTATATTTCTGCAATATATTTTATGTGCTCTATTTCTCTATAATATATAATTTTATAACAATGGGAACCATTATGACCTATTTCACAATCGATAGGAGTATCAGCTATAGTGAAGCAGAGCGAAGGATCTTTAAAGGACCACGAGCTAAGTATTTGAAATCATTGAAGACCTAGATTAAAATGTTGTTATGTGAAAAGAGGGTTATGCAGTTACCTTGATGTTTGGGGCTATGCGAAGTGGGATATTCTTTAGAATGAAATGGAGGATCCAGCCTAGAATATAGCCCTCTCATTGAACCTCCTTCAAGCGAGGACGAGGGGATACTATTGAATACATCGTGAAGTGTAGTCAGTTAATTACACATGGTATTCTGAAGATACCTCATCCATCCACTCCACCTCCACCCTCACCTCCACATAATACACCTACGCCTTCACCCCCTCCACCTCCACTTATACCATTCAACATGGCGAGCATGATGAAGATGTCGATCTTTAAAGAAACAGGGGCTTAAGAGCTAGAACAGTTTTGGTTTCTTGCAGATGTTGTTTGGACAGCACAGCAGATCACGGATGATAATATTAAGAAAGCGCAATTAGCTATAGACTTACAGGATCGCGCATTAACATGGTATATCAATTATTGCATTGATAACCCCAATGCATCATTGGCAGATACCCAACAAGCTTTGAACAAGAAGCTCAGTAAGCTTAAGTTAGAGTCATAGTTAGTAATTGAATTTAAGGAAATCCAGTGAAAGTTTGATGAGACACCTTGGGACTTTGATCAAAGGTTGAAATGCCTAATCAGGGAGGCTAATATGAAAATCTCATATTCCCAACATCATGACTAGTTTATAGCATCACTATTGCCACATTTAAGAATACCTTTGTCACAACATAAAATAGCAATGCAAGAGGAAGCCTTGGAGATCGCAATGAGGATGGATGCATCACCTATTCATGATATGAACCTTGGAGTGCAACATATTCATTCACAGATGGAAAGCTGGCGCTTGGAGTTGCAGAGCTTGAAGAAAGGAAGGGAAGCTTAACCGAAGGTGCATACTAAGATCTAGTGTCTAAATGTAAGAGCCATGGACACGATAAGGACCATTACCTATTCTTTAAGAATTATATTATAGGGGGAGGACCTATTCCCCTGAAACCAGAGAATAATGTTGGGACAACCATAGGAGCTACGCTGTGTAACACTATTTGTCAAGTTACAAGAGAGCATGCTACTGATAACTTCCATCTATTGCAGAAGTTTGTACAGGCCCCTCAACAGTTATTTTTCAATTTCTGTAACTCTATAGGGCATGATGAACCCCATTTTAGGAGTTATGAGTTGATGATGGATAGAAACCCTACCTACAAAATGCAGGAAGAGAATTGGCCTTAGGATGAAGGCGTAGGAGAAGCGCGTGGAGGATTCCAAGTCCGAGGGTGGGGAAGAGGAGCTAGACCAGGTTGAGGACGTGGGTAGGTAATCTTCTATAACTATGGTGAAGCAGGGCACTTCGCACGAGATTGTGCAAACCCCAGGCATCCCTCATGTCAATATTTTTGATAGTTTAACAATGTCATAGAGGAATGTCCAGTCCAATTGGAAAAGATGCAAGAGAAGAAGGCACATCCTCAAAAGCCTATGTAGAACATTTAGATGATGAGGGTTGATCCCTGGAAAGAGGATCGGAACATAAATATTTTGTTGAGAATTGGTATGAGAACTGGTAAAAATAAAGGTAAGCAGCCTAAGGAAGATGGATGGGTGTGCAAGGTTGCTAACAAGGAAGTAGACTTTGATCTTAATCGTGCTAGAGAAACCTTCATGGAAGCCAAGAAGAACTTCGTTGAGGCCTCCATCTCAAGAAGTCAGGAGAAAATACCAGAGACTAATGTGACACAAGAAGTAGGTCCTTTAATACTAGTTACCTTCATGAATACTTGTATGAAGTTATTATGCGACGAGAAGGCGGTCAAAGGATTGCAAGACTTAATAGACAAGTGCACCCATAAGGAAAAGACTCCTAATGAGTAGCACACAGTAAGAAATATTGGTAAACTCTTGTAGTAGCTGCAACCACCCTCCAAAATTTTGCCTTAGCTTCGTTTTGGAGCCTCCCTACCAACCTTTCATAGTAGCATGTCTTGCTTCATCAAGTACACAATCTTCACTATCTTTCTTGTAGAATGACAGTCTGTCCATCAGAGCTTTTTGCATTCCCCTCAAAGGATGTTCTTCCGTACTAGGTCCAGTTGTAGGTTGAGTAGCTCCCTCAAGAAATTGTGCAATTTTGGAGTGCAACTAGCCTTCCCTCCAGAAATTATACAATTCTATCTCGCAGCCTGTTGGGCTCTAGAATTGCGCAAATCTGCTAGCCAAGCCTCACCCATAAAACTACACAATCCTTCCCAGTAGGCCTATTCAACCCAGGAATTGTGCAATCTTGGGCAACAATTAGCTACTCTGCGCAAAAATTGTACAAATCTCCTAGGCAACTAGCTCATCTCCCATCCAGAAATGCATATTTTTTCCCAACAGTTGAGAAGCCTCATGCATGAGCAGTTGGGTTGACCAATTCCACCCAGGACCAAGGAAACTTGACTTGCATGCATAAATTTATTTTTTCCAGAATAGAAAAAGGTAGCATGCAAAAAGCATCCCATGATTCAGGGAGCTATTTTTAGCAGTCAGATGTTATATGCAAAATCGTTTTAGAAACTTTCCTCCAAGTGTTTTTTTCCTAGATTTGTGGCATGCATGTCATGAGCTCAAACTTACTTATTCGATGCATCAAATCTCATTATTTGACATCAATCTTGTAGCTCTGACATCTTCGACACATCTGGCTCAGCTATTCACAGGTAAGTGGTCTCAACTTCTTTTTTTAGACTTTCTATCACCTTTTTTTGTTTTCGCTTGTGTGAGTGTTTTTTGCTTGATTTCTTTGAATGCTTTCTTTTGTTTACATGCATATTAGCTTGTACTAGGACCATTTCAATTTTCGTTGCTATCTCATTGTTGTCACATGCATGAAACTATTTGCACAAACGGTCATCGATTCAGCAATTCGCTTCACCCACATGCATGTTGATCTATATATTGAATCTTTCATTTGATGTTTGCATGCACAATTAATCACTTCTACTTTCACTTAGTGTCGCCATGCATCCACTTTCACATTGCCTTTAAATTACCCATTAGCGAGTCTGGTACCTTACCGAGACAACATTGTGCAATCTGGGGAAGGAAGGCTCTATCTTCCTCTATAGAAATGTGCATTTTTACTCAGGCACTCTCCTCCAAGACTGCTTTGCGCATTTCTGAGGGACAATGACTGCTGGTCCAGAAAATTGCACAATGCAATCCCTCAGCTTGTAACCATTTCCAGCTGAGATTGTGCATTGCACAATTCTAGCAGTCAGTAGCCAGGCTAGACTGTGCATTTCATGGTTCCAATAGTCAGTCAACCTCCTAACAGCCTAGACTGTGCCTTGCACAGTCTTGGAAACTAGTCTCCTGACCTCCTAGAGGAAATTGCACAACCTTCATGATCAGTCACACAGGTATGTTGCAAGTCAGTTCTCAAGCTCATTTTGGTTTTCGACTAACAGATTTCTTGCCATGAGTGTTTCCATGTCTCTATGTATCATAGGTGTTCATTTTCCTCTTAGTAGTACGGGTATAATGGTTTCCAGGAGAGCAGAGTCAAAGACACCATTCAAAGCACACTTGGGGATGTAGTTGATCAAGTGTTTATGGGCTTTCCTACCCATGAAGACATCAAGTTGTTCATAGACACAAACATCAAGATATGATGGTAGCAACATCACAGCAAGCAACACCATGAACAACAGCTGGATGAAGCATACCGGAACAAATGAATACAAGAAGAAAGTTATTGAAAACACAGGGGCAAAACAAAGTTGCAAGCTCAAGCAGATCCACTTGTAATGAAAGCAACTTTGCAGACTCAAGTTATTAGGTGACAATGCCACACGAAGATCCCGCGAAGGAAAAGAATGGGATAGAGAAAGAGTTGCATGTGCTCAAGCAACAACTCAAGGAAGAAAAAGAGAGGCATAGAAAAGAGAATGAGTCACTACATGAATAGGTACAGCAGGGGGCACAACATGCATAGAAGGATGAAACTGTGCCCGTACAAGTTATAGATTCATCCTTACAGCTGGCACGGAGTAGACATGGTGGGAGGTGTTATTGATCACATGTAAGGGTATTCAGTAGCATGCATGTCATAGTGCGCATGCCCCATTTGGCACACTCATCGAGGTAAAGACAAGAATCAAGTCCAATTGGAGCTAAAGATGTAGTTGACAATTGATGCGTATGACCACCAGCACACATTGGAAGATCGGCCTGGACACTACGCATTAGTGTGTTGCTAGTTCAGCCACACCCAAGAATACCATGTGCATGTTAGCAGATGAGTTGGATGGAGGAGCCAGACCAATGCACCCAGATGCAACAGAGGCAAGAGTTTGCTTCACCAAGATGTCACCATGGAGCGCATGCACACCATCACGGATGACCAAGCTTGGCATCATCTCACCACCTTCACCATCACAAGCATGTCAAAGAGTTGGTCTCACCACAATGGACCGAGTGTCTGTGATGTCTTGCATGGCTTTCTCAAGTCATTTTGTCTCACATGGGCACATGTGCATTGTAATGTAACTTCTTATCAAGTGGAAGTTCAAGTGTTGATAGTTGGATGTAACAATCATAGAGTAGATGAAGAATCATGAGGGTAGATGAATTGTCACAAAGGGGAATGTCAAGGGTCACCCCACCCTTTGCTATAAATAGAATGTCATAATTCATTGTAAAGGCTTTTCGTTAGCCAAGCTTCCGACAAGACTATCTTGGAGAGAGCTTGGATAGTATTGTAATGAGCCTTAGCTTCTCCACTATGTAGAGCTAGTACATCTCTTTGGAGGAGTAGCCAGTTGTGGCTGTAACGTTCCGCTATAGGAACTAGTGGTTGGACATGTATGTATTGTATGACTAGAACTTACACTTCTTAATATAATAAGAGCCAGGGAGTTTCATGCATATGTTGTATTGTATTCTATGCTATCTGATTTACTCTAAATGATATATGTATCTATTTACTTATGCATGCATGTATAGCTATCTGTGTATGTATGTATGCATCTTTCTAAAATGTGATGTTGGTTTAACCATCCCTTTGGATTGCTAGTTAACTTGCCTTCCATGTTGTGATGCATCTTTGTTCGTGTGTTCCCTTCTTAACTGCATGTTATCACAGGTTTCCAAGGGGTGCACTCATCTCAACCCTCATTTGTTAGAACCTCTCATGCACCTTCCTTGGCTCACTAAAGATGTCACACCCTTGCTACCAATAGAGTTATCTTACTTGCCTCTATGTGAAATCGTGGTCAAGGCACTACCATATGACCCACTGCTGGGACTCCTACACCAAACAGTTTGAGGTCTAATTGGGACTTCTTATGAGGGAGATCCCTTTACATGTTGGCAGGTCCAGCACCGTCAACATTTTGGCACTAGAAGGAGGGCCAAATGACAAGCTAATCCCTCATCATCTATTTTGAATATTCACACATCTATCATGGAGTTTGTTATAGTTCTCCCTCTGAAATGTATGTCCAATAGACATATCTTTCACGTCGAGAGGGAGTTCTGGGATCACTTGTCACAACTCATGTATGATGGTGAAGGAGAAGTGGCCTGGCCTAATAAATTATATGACTTCCATGTGCTCATGCAGGGCATGGAAGATTTCAATGAAATAGAGGTCTGTTCGTTACTTATGCACACACTTCACGACCACCCATCACAATGGTGCGGCACACTACCCCATAACTTCGTGCACTCATTCAAGCAATTCAACAGTATAATCATATATAGTTTCCACCATTTTGATCCTGAAGTGTTTGATAAAAAAATGTTAAAACAATGGAAGGACCCACACGAATCACCTATGGAGTTTTCGAAGCGCTTCTGTTTATTCATGTTTGAAGCCTCAAAGTCAGATGAAATTTCAGTATCTCATGGACATATTCAAATACTACCTTGTCCAATTTTTCAATCCCCAGAAGAATTTCAAGCTTAAACCCCACTCAGCATACTTAGGTGATGGAGCTGTGCAAGCATAGATGGACACGATCACTGTCACTAGTGACTATCCATTGTCCCCTCATCAAACAGCTCCACGGTTGTAGAGTGATGTGGGAGAGCATGCACACACATTTGTTCAATCATCACATCCTCTCGACATCACTCCTTCTGATTTTTTGTGCAGAATTGGTTTTGAGTCCCATACCTCATCACATGTATTTTGTACCTCAGCCTTTGTCTTTGAATTGTGATAATTCTTTTGATGACATTGTCTTGTGTTCTTCCGTTCTGAAATCTATACCTATTTTGAATGAGGATCGATCTATCGATGGAGTTGGTCTTGAACAAACAACATGTGCTAACATTCATGAAGAGCATGATTGGGAGCTTTAACATCCACTGACAGCAGAGGACCATCCTTGTCTATCTATACCTCCTTCGTTTTTTCCTGACCTCCTTGGCAATCCTGCATCCCTGTTTTTTCATGTGTATCTTCATCCATGGAAGAACTCATTGTTGATCATTCGTAGGACACACTAGATGTCATTCCATCATCTAACAATGTAGAGGATTGATCATTATTTGAACATCCACTTGATTTTTCATATATCTTTTCCATAAACCCAAAGGATGCACATTCTTTCTTCTCATCTATCCCTCTATGAGATTCATTGAATCATGAGGATGTCGACCAACATCTTGCATTTTCTGATCTTAGTTGTTGTGATCTCTTCACCCCATCATTCGATCATGATGTTGATTCACTCTTTGTTAATCCTTTTAAGACATTGGTCTACGATGATCCATCTATCAATGAAGACGAAACCCCACAAATTTGTCGAGGAACTTCAAACTGCGCTGATGGTTATGTATGGCCCTTGCTGTCCTGAGGTTGGTTTCACTTCTAATCAGGAAATTGTTAAAACATGCAAGGCTCCTCATCACGCATATGTATGCATTGAAGATCAACCTAACACTCAGATTTCACTTCCTCCACTCAAACTACATGATCCCATTTCTCATGCATTGGAGGAATCTTACTTAGCAAGCACACTTGCGCAATGTAGGTGGACTACCTTCCTCACGTATATTTTCACATCATAGTCAAGAGTGTGTGTATGCTTAACATTAGCACATAGTGTCACATAGCATCATGGTATGTCCACAAAGTGCATGTCTTGCACTTTGACTCATTTTTGATCTATGGATGCTTGTAAGCTCAAAGTGTGCATGTCTTCATTGTTGTATCTTTCACAGTCACTGGTCTGCACGACCATGTTTCTCACGGACCATGCCTTCACCAACATGGGTCAACCAATGCGTCGGTGGCTACATTGGAAGTGTCACTTCACGTGATCAGGCCCATGAACCAATAGCTTAGGTGTAGGAGTAGCATTTGCTTTCAGTTGCTTACTTGCATGACTATTTGATTTCTTGCTTTGCATGTTTGTTTGTCTTCTTGCTTGTTTGCTTACTCACTTTTATTTTTCATTTACTTCTGCTTTTGCTTTTCTTTGTTGTTTGTTTGCTTGTTTTTGTTTTTAGGTTAGTTTCACACAAAACCATGCATAAATCTTGAAGCAAGCTGGGTAAAGTACAAGAGGCCTTGTGCAGCTATCACTACTTGGTTATCTGCCACCTTACCACTGTATGAAGAAATTGTTACTTTTAGTCCATGATACGTCGATGGAAAATACATACTGTTCGAAGTGAACCTTGGTGAAAACACAACACTTGCATGTTAACTAGTGTCACCTATTCTAGTCGGTTGTTTTCGGTTAACCCTTGTCAACTCAATCAAGTAGAGTAAGGTGAGGGGTAAAACATTAACATGCATGTCAGAGGTATAATAAACTACTTCTATGCAGGAACAACCTCTTCTAATCTCAATAAGTTGGGATCCCTCTTCCACCTTTGAAATGAATAAGTGTTATGCACAATTATGAAAAAATGAAAATTTTCAGAAAATGAAAAAAGAATAAGGCAAAAGAAGAGAAAGGCTTCCTGCGTAGAGAGGTGATGCAAGTAACTCTATCGGGGTACTAACCAGGCTCACTGGCAGCGGAACCATTCTTGTGTTCCTATGTGACTTTGTCGAGGTACTATCCATGTCTGTTGGCAATGGAGACACACCAGAGATGAAACTAAACGACTACACTGTTTGTGCATCAATATACCCCTCAACCCCAATCGAAACAACTATGTTGCCTTGGCTTGGAATGTGTGTAAATTGACCAAGAACCTGGCAGATGTTACATCTTAAAATCAAGCTAGTGTGGAAACCAAGACGAACTGAGAATTGAACAATACTTTCGAAGGTGTTAGAATTTATTTTCACGAACAAGGTCCATTCAAAGAGTTGGAGTTTTACCAGTGCGTTGGAAAGTGTTGTAGCGGCTACAACCACCCTCCTAAATTTTTCCTTAGCTTCATTTTGTAGCCTCCCTACCAACCTTTCATAGCAGCATGTCTTGCTTCATCAAGTACACAAGCTTCAGTGTTTTTCTTGCAGAATGATAGCTTGTCCATTAGAGCTTGTTGCATTTCCTTCACAAACTGTTCTTCCGGACTTGGCCTAGCTATAGGTTGAGTAGCTCCCTCAAGAAATTTCACAATTTTGGAGTGAAACCAACCTTCCCTCTAGAAATTGCACAATTTTGTCTAGCAACTTTCTAGGCTCCAGAATTACACAAATTTGCCAGCCAAGCTTCATCGAGAAAATTGTGCAATCCTTCCCAATAGGCCTGCTCAACCTAGGAATTACACAATCCTGGGCGGTAGTTAGCTGGCCAGAAATTGCGCAAATCTCCTGGGCGGCCAGCATAGCTCCCATCCAGAAAGTTGCATTTTCTCCTAGTAGTTGAGCAGCATCATGCATGAGCAGTTGGCTTAACTAGTTCCACCCGGGACCAAGGAAACTTGACTTGCATGCATGACTTTCTTTATCTCGAAATAGTAAAAGGCAACATCCAAAAATAATCCCATGATTCAGGGAGCTATTTTTAGCAGCCGGAGGTTACATGGAAAATCATTTTAGAAGTTTTCCTCCAAGTGTCACTTTTTCCTAGATTTGTGGCATGCACATCATGAGCTCACACTTATTCGACACATCAGAGCTCATTCTTCACATAAATATTGGAGCTCTGATATCCCACAGCACATCTAGGAGACCTCAACACATCTAGCTCAGCTATTCACAGGTAAGTGGTCTCAACTTGTCTTTTTTAGCAATTCTGTCGCTTTTTGTGTTTTCGCTTGTGTGAGTGCTATTTTCTTGATTTCTTTGAATGCTCGTTGTCCTTTACATGCATATTAGCTTTTACTAGCATTGTTTCAGTTTTCATTGCTATCTTACTATTTTCGGATGCATGAAATTGATTTGCACGAACGGTCACCAACTCAGCGACTCGCTTCACCTACATTCATGTTGATCTATTTAATAAATCTTTCATTCGATGTTTGCATGCATGATCAATAACTTCTGCTTTCACTTAGTGTTTCCATGCATTCTCTTTCACATTTTCTTTTACTTGCCCATTGGCGAGTCTGGCCAGCCTTGGCCCAGACTTAGCCTCACTGAGACAGCGTTGCGCAATCTGGGGAAGGAAGGCTCTGTCTTCCTCTCCAAAAATGCACATTTCTACCTAGGCACTATCCTCCAGGACTTCTTTGCACATTTTTGAGGGGTAGTGATACTGGCCCAAAAATTATATAATGTAGTCCCTAAGCCTACAACCATTTCCAGTTGATATTGTGCATTGCACAATTCTAGCAATCAGTAGTTAGGATGGACTATTCATTGTGTAGTTCTAGCAGTCAGTCAACCTCCTAACAGCCCGGACTGTGCTTTGCATAGCCTTGGTAGTCAGTTTCCCAACCTCTCGGCAGAAATTGCATAACCTTCATGATCAGTCACACAGGTTTGTTGCAAGTCAGTTCTCAAGTTCATTTTGGTTTTTGACTGACAGATTTCTTGCCATGAGTGTTGCCATGTCTCAAGGTATCGCAAGTGTTCATTTTCTTCTCAGCAGTACAGGTACAATGGTTTCCAAGAGAGAAGAGTTGAAGGCACCGTTTAGAGCACACTTAGCAATGCAATTGATCAAGTGTCTATGGGCTTTCCTACCCATGAATAAATCAAGTTGTTCATAGACATGGACATCAAGATTTGATGGCAGCAGCATCACAGCAAGCAGCACCATGAACAACAATTGAATGCAGCATACTAGATGCAATGAACACAAGTGGAAGATTATTGACAACACAGAGGCAAAACAAAGTTGCAAGCTCAAGCAGATCCACTTGTGATGAAAGAAACTTTGGAGACTCGGGCTATCAGGTGACAGCATGACATGAAGATCCCGCGAAGGCAGAGAACGGGATAGAGAAAGAGTTTCATGTGGTCAAGAAACAACTCAAGGAAGAACAGGAGTTGCACAGACAAGAGAATGGGTCATAGTAGGAATAGGTATAGTAGGGGGCACAACATGCACAGAGGGATTAAACTGCACCCGTACAAGTTCTAGATTCATCCTAGCAAATGGCACGGAGCAGACATGGTGAGTGGTGTTTTTGATCACGTGCAAGGAAATTCAGCAGCATGCATTTCATAGTCTGCACGCATGTGATCTAACCCATTTGGCGCAGTCACTGAGGCAAAGACAAGAAGCAAGTCCAACTGGATTTGAACATGTAGTTGACAGCTGACGTGCATGACCACCAACACACTCTAAAAGATCAACCTGGCCACTATGCATAATTTTGTTTCCGGTTCAGCTGCACCCAAGAAGACCATGTGCATGTTAGTAGATGAGTTGGATGGAGGAACTACACCAGTGCACCTGGATGCAACGGAGGTAAGAGTTCGCTTTAGCAAGATGTCACCATGGAGCACGCGCACACCATCACGGATTAGTAATCTTGGCATCATCTCACCACCTTCACCATCACAAGCATGTCAAAGAGTTGGTATCACCACAATGGACTGAGTGTCAGTGATGTCTTGCATGGCTTTCTCAAGCTATTTTGTCTCACATGGGCATATGTGCATTGTAATGTAACATCTTGTCAAGTGGAAGTTCAAGTGTCGATAGTTGGATGTAAAAGCTATAGAGTAGATGAAGAGTCATGAGGGTAGATGAATTGTCACAAAGGGGAATGTCAAGTGTCACCCCACCCTTTGCTATAAATAGAACCTCATAACTCATTGTAAAGGATTTTGGTCAGCCAAGCTTCCAACAAGACTATCTTGGAGAGAGCTTGGATAGTATTGTAATGATCCTTAGCTTCTCCACTGCATAGAGCTAGCACATCTCTTTGGAGGAGCAGGAATTTGTGGCTGTAACGTCCCACTATCAGAAGTAGTGGTTGGACATGTATGTATTGTATGACTGGAACTTACACTTCTTAATATAATAAGATCCAACAAGTTTCATGAATATGTTGTACTGTATTCTATGTTATCTAGTTTACTCTAAGTGATGTATGTATCTGTTTACCTACACATGCATGTATAGCTATCTGTGTATGTATGTATGAATCTTTCTGAAATGTGATATTGGTTTAACCATCACTTTGGATTGCTAGCTAACTTGATTTGCACGTTGTGATGAATCTGTGTTCGTGTGTTCCCTTATTAATTGAATGCTATCATAGGTTTCCAAGGGGCACATTCATCTCAACCATCATGTGTTAGAACCTCTCATGCACCTTCCTTGGCTCACTACAGCTATCACACCCTTGCTACCAACAGAGTTATCTTACTTGCCTCTATGTGAAATCGTGGTCAAGGCACTACCATACGATCCACTGTTGGGACTCCTACACCAAATGGTGTGATGTCTAATTGGGAATTCTTACCGGGGAACTCCCCTTACATGTTGGTGGGTCCAACACCATTAACATAAACATAAGGCACAAACGGGGCACAAGATGAGGCTAACTGCACAGATAAGTGAATATTAAATGGACTAGGTAGTCTTGGATTTGGGATCTGATGCGAATGTCTTTCCTAAGAAGACATGGGAAAGGATGGGGACACCTAGGCTATAGTGGTCTCCTATTTAGTTGTGCATGGAAAGTTAGAAGAATATTATTCCTTTGGGGCACTTATATGATGTAATGATGGAAATTGAGGGTGCGAGTGCACTGACTCACTTTGAAGTCATCGAGATAGTGGATGATGGTAACCCATACACCCATTATTAGGAATTTACAAGGCTATTAATATGAATGGGGTAATCAGCTTGAAGAAGCGGAAGATGTCCTTTGAGAAGAAGTCGCTTAGGGTTGTAGTGCCACTAGACCCTGTAGAAGGAACGTGTTATACTGAACTTGTGTGCAACTATGTAGAAAATTATGATGATCTCGATCAGATAGACAAGATAACAACAAGAAATGAGGATTTGATCAATCCTATAGCCAATGGATGAATTTCATGGGACAGGGATAGCTCCTACGCCTCAAATTCAGACAAAGAAATAGGCTATAGGATAGAATAGGCTACAGAAGTATCTACACTATATTGTAGTGGAGCGTAGATACTTCATGTAACCTTCTGCAATTATGATGGTTTCACTAACGTGGAACTACTTTTATATGAATTTGAGAGGGAGGTATTGGAAGAGCATCGATTCCAACAACTAGAGTTGGCCTTGCACACTATGCTTGCCCGTTGGTGGGGTACACACAAGGAGAGCTTTGCAAGATGGAGAGAATATAGGAGAATGATGAAGTCAAGGTTTGGGTATGCTAATACTCGAATGACAAAAAAATATATTGGGAAGGATGATCTATGCAATCATTTGGCACGATGGACTAAGGTCTAAGGAACATAACAAGAACCGGAATGGGTGCATATCCTCTATCATATGCTAGGTATGATCCCAATGAACTAGTATCTGGAAACGGAGCTTCGCCATGGAATGGTTGAATGGGACATTTTAAGGGAGATTTTTCTATTAACCTTCAACTTTGAGGATGGGTTTGAGAGAGTTGATGAGGCACTAAAAGAAATTAAAGAAGTTATATTTAGAACACCGAAGGAACCGATAGAATGGACTCAGCCAAATTGGAATACATAGCTGCGCCACATGTTGGATTGCTATAATGTGACTACTGAAGAAGAGGATGGTCCGTGGAATATTAGCATTCCTGAAACTAAAGGAAAACGCGAAGTTGAAGGACTGAAGGTGTTGAAACCGGATATATCAGAGCCTTTGAAAACTCAACAGGTAAACATTAGATCTGAAGAAGAACCTAAGTTTGCAAAGATAAGAGACTATTGGGACGAAGATACAGTTGATAAGGTAGCTAAGTTGTTGTGTGAGTACCAGGACTTATTCCCAACAAAGTTTTCAGACTTGAAAGGGATTATCATAGATTTAGGTGTTATGAAGATCACATTGAAACCGAATGTGAAGCCTATTAAGTAGCAGCCTTATCGACTAACTCCAAAATATAAGGAGAAGGTGCACCAAGAATTGGATAAAATGCTAGAAGCTGGTATTTTTGAGCCGGTATAAGAATCATATTGGGTAAGCCCACTGGTACTCCAAGAAAAGAAACAGAAGGGTGAAATCCACATATGCCTAGATTTGCAGAAGCTGAAAGATGCTTATGTGTATGATCTGTTTACAACACCATTTACTGACGAAGTATTAGAGAATGTTGGTGGACGGGAGGCGTACTCATTTATTGATGGTTTTTCAGGATATCATCAAATAAATATTGCACTAGAAGATCAAAGAAAAACAGCCTTCGTGACTGAGTTGGGTTTCTTTCAATATACAGTTATGCCATTCGGATTGAAGAATGCACTTGCAATATTTCCTTAGTAGTGATCGTGGCATTCAAGGAGTTTGTTCATAAATTCTTGGAGGTATATTTTGATGATTGGACTGTGTGGGGTTGGTGAAGCACCATGTTGCGAGTCTACGCCTCATGCTAGATACGTGTCGAAGGTATCAGATCCTACTGAACCTAAAAAAGTGTATATTATGTGTGCCTTTTGGGATTGTTCTTGGCCATGTTGTATGTAAGCAAGCATTGATGGTGGACCCTACGAAAATCTCTGTAATTGTTAACTTAGAAGCACCTAGGAATCTAAAACCATTGCATGTGACATTGGTACACACTAGGTACTACAGGAATTTTAGCAACGTGTATGCCCAAATAACCGTGCCAATGGAGAAATTGTTAAAGAGAGATGCGATGTTTTGTTGGGATGAAGATTGTCAGCGCAACTTAGATATCTTGAAGGAGAAAATGTTGACAACACCTATTTTTGTACTTCCCTACTAGAAGGAGTTTCGTGTGCATGTATATGCCTCTTACATTGCGCTAGGAGAAGCATTAACACATGAAGGTGAGGGAGATATTGACCATCTGATATATTTCACCAGGAAGAAGGTATCCAAAGCCAAGAATAACTACTCCACTAGACAGCATGAAGGGTTGGCAATGGTCTACGCACTGCATATGTTTAGACATTACTTGATGAGTGGACACTTTAAAATGTATACAGATCACTCCGCGTTAAAGTACCTAGTCAATAATCCTGCGTTGGGGGAGAAGATATGTCGATGGTTACTATTGTTCCAACAGTATGACTTTGAAGTAATTGTGGAGCCTGGAAGACTGAATGCAAGCCCATACCATCTATCAAGGATTGAAATAGGTGAGGAACCAAGTAGTTTGGAGGAAGTACTACCAGACACACAAATCTTTGTGGTGCACATTGCAGATGATCATTTTTCCTATAATATTTAGTTCTTAACAATAGGAATAGCTCCAGAAGGTTATTCCACTCAACAAAAGATGGAGTTAGTAGTTCGCACCACGGATTTTTCGGTGATTGCGGGTCATTTATATAAGATGGGAACATATGAGATACTGCGACTGTATGTTCTGGAGTTTGAACACGCTAGTATCCTAGCTGAAGCTCATGGAGGCGTGACAGGAGGTCAATATGTAGGTGTTGAAGCCTCAAAAATCATTTCTTCAACATGGAGGAAAATCACCTAGTCCAAACTTTGGTTCGTAGCTCCCTTTCCATTTGGAGTAGTGGCTCCAACTGGGAATAATGGGACCAGTTTCCCAATCTCTTTTATGATTGTGCTAATGGGGTGATATGTGATATTTTTGGAGCAATGTTTAAGCTAAAAGTAATCTAATCTACACTACACATGCATTTTATCCTAATTTAAACACTATCTAATTATGACTATACCTGGGAATAATTTGAAGTATGAGATCTACAATAATGTCCAAAAGAAATTGGTAATAAAGATCATTCAACTGCAATGAGAAATGAAATTGTTTAACAATTATCATTCCGTATAAAAAGTTAGTTGAAACAATTGTGAAAGATATATTACATAAGAAATTATTTATGTATTCGGCATAAAATATAGGCCATCATCATATAGAAGTCAAATAATGCTAACCAAGATTCAAACTTTCATACATAAACAACTTGAAGGGAAATTATTGCTTGATACATAAGTAAAAATAATTACGAGATAAAAATACCATTTATAATACGTCCTACTCATGTGCTTCAGCAATATTGATCTACCTTCAATCCATCCAACACCATCTATGAGTACAAAAGTGAAATTTCAGTAGAATATTCCAGATAAGATAAAAATAAATCTGGTTCCATCCATTTCACCATAACTTCCTCAAAGGGACAGAAGTGCATGTTTTGAAGATCGTTTCTGATAAAATTTCTGGGCCCCTCTCTAAACGCATGAGAGGGTTTTAAATACTAAACTATAAAACTAAAAATAGATTATTACAAAAATAGTTGAGGAGGCTTAAATGACCTTCCTCAATTTATGAAAAATAAAACAAAAATAGAAATGGGCATGGTAACTAACTATTCTTCATTTGATCCTTTAGATCACAAATGTCCATCATGGGTATGAGCTGTGTCAGTTGGCCAATTTTAGCTTTCAATTGCCTAGTGAACACAAAGTCGATTAGTGTTGTCACCCTTTTCCCCATGGAAGTGGTTAGGCATCACAGGGTAATCCACTGGATATGAGGTTTCACTAAATGTCACCAATATGCTTTTGAGTTTAACTTGGTCATTTGCCTAATTTCTTTTGCTTTTTCTTCTGTTGCTTATCTCCACTGTAGCTCAAGTTGTTTTACATTAGGAAGAAAACCTAGAATGGACTCTACCACAAGGTTGGTGCTATGTAAACTTTCATTAATATTTTCGATAACACTGTTTGCTACTGCTACCACGTCTGCTATTTCCTTTTCCTCCTCTCTGAGATGAGAATCCCAATTTGCAAATAATATTTCTTTGTGTGACTCCTCTAGTTTAGGCAAGTTGGCTTCTCTCCCATCTTCTGAATTCTGCCAAGTGATGAAGTCGGAGACCTTTTTCAAGATTTCATCATATTCTAGTCTCATTTCCATGACTTGACTTGTCAATTTGTCACTTGTTTCGCAATAAGAATTCCGTTGTGAAAATTTTCTGGCATAATAGTTCTTTTTGGTGCATCAACTGGGAGTTAATACCGAGTGCTTCAGTAATAAACTGATCAATTTTTAGATCATCTTTATGTAGATCAGTTATTCCTTGTATTTACACTTCCTTCTTTGCTAAGTTGCCTTGATATTTTATTTTCATCTGCTCGAACTCTTGTTGAAGCTTAGCTAACTGTGTCTCTACTTGTTGGTCAGGGTTTGCTTGTTGTAGTTGTTTTTCAAGCGACAGAATTGTATCTTCTTTTTCCTTAAGAAACATTTACACCTCTATTTCTTTATCGATGGTCGTTGTATCATAGGTACCTACAAACTGTGACAATATAGTAAGTTTGGAACATGGGTCGATGGGTGAGTCTTTCCAGACAACGTCCATCGGTTCATTATCATGGGTAGTAAAACCTATCGAATCCAACTCCCTTTTCTTCCTTTGTTTTTTAACAACTTCTTTGTGTTCTGGGTTATAAAATACATCTATAGGGGGAATCTCCTCAATTCTCAAAACAATTTCAGAGGTGGGAGTAACAGGATGTGCTCTACCTCTTGAGCATTTACAGTCTCCTCTGCTGTAATTTCTTGAATTGTTTTCTGTTGTGGAGTTTGCAACTCTGCCATTTGTTCCTCTGTATGGAGCCTTTTATTAAATTTATCCCATTCTTCCTTTAAATCAATCACTAGGGGTTTTATTGGCTAGGTGGAGGTGGAATGGATTTTAGCCTGTTTGCTAGCTGAAGTTTTCTTAGTTGTCTTTTCTATAGTTTGGGATGTATCGTTTTCCCACTCCCTGCTTTTGCTTTTCCCTTTTTGTGATGACTTCTCTGACTCCCTGTTAGATTTATCTTGGGATTCTACTCCAGAATCAGTTTTAGAATTTTCTTTGGAATCTCCTTCTAGACTTACACTAGGAGTAGGCTCCCTTGTTGGTTCAATCAATAATTGGTCCAATGGGACCTTTGTTAGCCTCCTCTCTATGTACTCATAAAAGGTTTCAAGATCTTCACAGTCAAAAAGTAATTGTGCCATATGATTCACATCTATGAAGGTGTTCTTCTACAAAAAGATGTCATCAAATGCATCTTCCTCATTACTGAACACTTTTATTTCTACCATGGTGGTAAATTCTTTGACAGTGTCAAATGGGTCATATTGCCTTCTAGGGAATTTAGGTAATTGCAAAGATACCATAATCTCTGCTTCTTTAAATGCATGCCCCAACTTGTGCAATGCAAATGCTTCACACTGTAAAGGGAATCTATGCCAAAAGGCATTTTTTGCTTCCTTTAATGTTTTTCTCATCCCTCCCTCACTAGTTGTTTGATAGGTTATCTCTCTAGCCATGAGTCTGTCCAGAAAATAGTATTGGAGGACATGGAGGGAGGAGATGCTGCCAAATACTCTAATATAAATAAATTTTTCCTCCCCAAACCATCTGGCAACTGGGAGGATATCTACCTTGGCTTCTTTGGAAAACCTGGGGGCATCTCGATTATATAGCCATTTGTGGATAGGGAGCATAACTCCATGACAGATTTTGTAAAAATGTGGTTGAAAGTGAGATTCCCACATGTCTTTATGGTATATGTGAATGGGAAGTGTATTTTGGATAGTCCACTTCCATCCCATGACAGGAAATTTCGAACCAAAATAAATTGCATCCATTACATAGGTGCTCATAAAAAATGGACGGTAAACCCTCGAAGCAACACTTCTTTTCCTTCTATACTCCATTATCATTCTTGCTAAATTATCAAACAAAATTTGTGTCCAATTCATTATAGTTGCGTTTACGGCTACATCTATTAATGACAGCCATTCTGGGGGGGAATTTTGTACTATTGAGTTTGCCAAATAGTCTACATAAAATGGTCGCTACGAAAATATGAGGGGGACAAATAGACGCAGTAGAGTACATACCATTCTTGTCTTTCTTGATTTCTCCCTCATTATTTGACTAGGTTCAGGTGCAATTTTCTGGGTCCTTGTTCTCTTTGGTAAACTTCTCGATGAACTGTTTGTTGTCGATGACTTGTGGCTCTAGTAGGTGGTACATAAGCCGCAGGTTGTCTGGCATAAAATATCTTGTAACCTCTTGGCTTCTTGTCTTGAATTCTCTATCTGAGATGTTAGCTTCATCAATAACCCATTTAACCATGTCTATATAAGGGATTACCTTCGGATGCACAGCTATGCGATGCAAGAATGAGCATGATGTCTCAAACATGGAGGCATCTGAGGAATCACATCTATCAATTGTAACCTTCATTTCCAGAATCGTTGGTTGCTCTTCTTCCAGTATATTATAAATGGTTTCCCACTAGAGGTTCCTCCCTCTCTGGTACTTGTAGTATCCCTAAAGAGAGGAGTCATTTTTGACTTCTCAAAGATGACTGCCTTTCCTTTCTTCACCATTGCTCCTAATGATTTGCTCTATGGATTTTCCCTTAAAGTGAAGAAAAACAGCTATCGAATACACAAGATGACAATGAACATGAAATGAAATAATGTGGATAAATTATAAAGGTGATAAAAGGGGTTTTATTCAAATGGACGTAAGAAAATATCATATCACATTAAGTGTCTTTTCACACATAAATGCAATTAACTCTTACTTAAGGCCCACTAATGCTTCGTTATCCCTTAGCTTTAACGCTCATAAATGTCTGGATCGTAATTCAGGAAGAAAGCCTCTAGGGTGGCGAGATTTTGAATTGCAATAATGCCAATTTTGTAATTTGCGAAGCAATATCGCATTGTGCCTTTTTGCTTTTCTTACCTTCCCTTACATTTTTGTGAGATAAGGGATGGAAGATGTGACCCGCTCATTTATTGCCTCAAAACATAGCTACTTCTCAATTTTTTCCTATGTAAAGGCCTTTTTTAATAAGCGGCAGACCTAAACATTTGTTTGTGATGTATTGAAGCTGTGGGTCCGGGTCTTGATTGCATTTTGCAATATTAACTGATGGTAAGTTTGCGATGTTTTTTTTGAATTTTCGAAATGTGATGCGATAAAGGTTACGATGCCATTGCAATTTCGCATTTTTCTTGTTTGAGATAACCTTTTAAGGAAGGCTCTTCATAAAAAGCGATATGCGACACAAGACTTGGTTTTGAAGAGAAAGGCTTTATGACCTAGTTTATATTAAAAATATCATAGTTTCGAGGTATAAAGCATGGAGTCCTCTTTTAATCATTTTTTACTAGATTTGGTGGGTTAGAAAGGTTTTAATGATTCTTAATCATGTGATATGATAGGAAGGCAAGCATTTAGTATTTCTTTTGAAAAAGGGGTTTGATTGATATCTTGCTTTATTCCAAAAATAAGAAAAATTCCTAAATGCTACGTTTATTTTTTGGATGGATTTGTTAAAGGGTCCCCATTTATTAATGTAATATCAACTACTACTATTAATAAATGGGGGGTTTGTTGAATAGCACAATAGTAAGGAAAGTGACCGCACAGAATATTTCCGTACTAGGTTATGGTAGCCAACATTACAAAAGGATTCTAAGGCATACTGCAAGGCGTGTGGTGCTTGCCAAAGGATGGGGAAGCCTTCGTAAAGGGATGAATTTCCTTTAAATCCCAAAGTTTTTCTTCAGGTATTTCAGAAATGAGCCATTTACAATATAGGTCCAATACAACCACCAAGGAGGGAAGATGGGTGCGTGATATATCATTACTACAACTAAGTATTTAACTAGGTGGGAGGAAGTGCATCTAGTGAAGGATTGTACGACAGCTACTGCTACAAATTTTATATATAAGTATGTCTTAACAAGGTTTGGTTTTCCTAATATTTTGATGAGTGATAGGGGTACCCATTTTTTGAATGAAAAAATCAGTGCGATGTTGGAAGAGTTTCATGTGTACCATCAGAAGAGCACGCCATATCACCCACAAGCGAATGGAATGGTGGAAGCTTTTAACAATATTTTGGAGCATGCATTGTGTTAGGGTCCAACCCTAACCCCCTTATTTATGTAATAGGATCAAGTCATATTTATAGCTAAGTAAAGAGTCAATAAAGCCCATATTAATAATTGTAAGTGGTTGACCCATATTTAAAGAAGGGACCACAGTTAGTTGCAGATGCGCCATGGTAATAGATGGATGGTATTAATAAGAACCATGGTATTGACCCATGGTATTGCATATATGAATCCTATATAAAGGATAGAGACTCCCTTTAAGGAGCGTCGTGTCTTATTTTGTAATTGAGCCCAGCTCTATTGGAGGTTGCCCCCTCGAAGAGGCAAGTGAACATTGCTTTCCTTTCTGAATAATAAAATACTTGTTGTTATTTCTCATTGTTTTTTGTTCTGGGTATATTTCTTCACATATTTGGTATTTTGGTATCTTCTCACAGGTCAAGAGCATAACAAGTGGTATCAAAGAACTTTCTAGGGCCAGTGGGATCTCCATTTTTAGCAGAATTTCTTTTGTCTAGAAACGTGTTCCAACGTCTTTAAACCACAAGGTCTGTCATTGAGAACATAAACCTGCGTATTTGGGGAGGCATGCATGCAGGAAATACAAGAGGTGGTCACACTTGTTGGACTCCCTTGTAACCCCTATGGGTACCCCTTTGAGTAGTAGTGCATTAGACAGAACCGTGCACATACTATCTTCCATGTACCCTCTGGGTATATAGGAAGCCCCCTAGGCTCTCTTAAAACCTCACGATAGATAAACCATCGACTGTCTTGCTACTATAGTACACTGAGAATAAAACTTGGGGAGATTACTCATGCGTACGATAGGGTATTCAAGTTGTACTGCCAAGGGTATGGTTGATTCTCCTTGGTTAGTGCCCTGAAATATTGGGCCGAGTACTACTGTGAGACCCTTATGTATATTAGATCTGTAGCACCTAACACTCCTTGAGACCATAGTTCCCTTGTCTCTCTCTAGATCACGCATCATCTTTGCCAGATCAGATCTAACAAGTGGGGTTCTATCACAGCCGCAACAATCAGTTCCACCATTCAGATATCTCAAATCCGCCATTCAGATCTATCGATCCACCAATAAAATTATTAGATCTGCCATTCATATCTAGCAATTTGGGTTGTGTAGCAGTCACAATAATCAGATCCACCATTCAGATCTAGCAGCAGGGGTTCAATCACTACCACATTCCTACTCATACTCTGTAGTTGAGGGTTCACCAACAGATCTGACTATTTGTGTGGGCCCCTATACCTGGACGTGATTCTCGTAGGACATTGGGTAGAATTTACTTTTATGGGATTCGGCTACTACAATATTCCTAAGCGAGGACTCTTATAGGAAACTTAACCCATAACAATCAGGTCGATGAGCTGAGAAAGCTAGTACCATTCACTTATTAGCGTCAAAATTTTGGGTGGTCCCAAATTTTATTTATCTTTTTCAGTAATGACAGGTGCACTAGATCAGTGCATGGTATAAATCATAGCTCAAGCTATGGCCAATGAGAAGATCGACACCCTTGAACAAAAATTGGACACATTAATGAAGACGATCCAAGCCTTAGCTGACACACTCACAAAGGGCAAGTCAAAGGAACAATCAGAGGCATATATCTTTAATGAAAACATTGAGGGTGAGTCTAGCCATTCTCTTCACCTCTTTGGAAACCACCAATAGTCCCAGGCGCGACCACCCAAGTTGGACATGTATAAATTTGATGGCTCTCATCTGGCCACAAGGCTAGCACAAATGGAACAATATTTCACATTGAATCACATCAGAGATGATGCGACTCAGCTAAGTGTGGGTAGCATGTACTTGGACAACAAAAGATGGCAATGGTGGCAGTGGCATCAATGTTGCTATGGAAGGCCCGTGACTTGGCAGGTATTCAAAAAATCCCTTATAGATCGCTTTGACCATGAATCTAATTTTTTGGGTCATCTTACTATGCTCCAACAAACAGGCACAGTGCAAGAATATATTAGAGCCTTTGAAGCACTAGCCTTCCACACAGGAGGTCAACGAGATGAGTTCTACTTGGAATGTTTTATCAGTGGTCTCAAAGAAGCCATACAAGTCCATGTCCGACTGCAACACCCAATGTCATGGTTGGATGCTTGCAAGATAGCTCATGAAGTAGAATGCACGTTAGCGGCTCAGTCGACTCATCCAAATTTCATAGCCAATGGTTGCCCCACACAGGATTCCAACACTACCCAAACACTTAAGGTTCAAAAGGTGTCACCAGTGGAAATGGCGAAAAGAAGAAAGCAAGGATTGTGTTACTACTGTGATGAGAAATACTCCTCGAGGCATAAATGAAAGGAACCCAAATTCTTTCAAATTGATGCTACTGATCACATTTTATCAAAGGAAGCCCCACCATTTGAGGAACCAGAGGAGGAAGATGAGGATAACCAGCTGGACAATGCACTCCTACCTACACCTAATGAACCAGTTATCTCGCTTCATGCTTTGGTAGGGATTTCTTCTCACCAAACTCTCAAAATCAAAGGTTTTATTAAGCATCGCCCTGTAGTAGTCTTGATTGATAGTGGAAGTACACATAACTTTATCCATCAAAGAGTCGCTAAAGCAGTGCATTGTTTTGTCAGAGCGGTCTCTAATTTCTAGGTCCAAATTGTTGATGGGTGGACAATGAAATGTGAAGGACGCTGTGAAAATGTCAAAATTCAAATGGGGGATTATCAGTTAAATACCCACATGTTTCCCACACACATGGGAGGATGTGACATTGTCTTGCGTGTTGAATGGCTCCGCACACTCGGCACAGTCACAATGGATTTCTAGGAGTTATATATGAGATTTAAGTAGAACAACCACACACATACCCTCTGTGGACTCCAGGAGGGTGCTCCCTCTATCATTAGCTCACATAGGATGGAAAATTTGTTAAAAAAGGGCCACCATGGAGTTATATCCCAATTTAATGCCATCTAGGCCTTCGAATCCACTTCCCTTCATATCCATTCTGAGATGCAATAGATCTTAAACAACCATCTACCAATATTTAACAAGCCTCATGAGCTTCCACCCTCGAGAGGGGAACATGATCATAGGATTACTTTGGTCCCAAGGGCCCAACCACCAAATGTGCACCCATATAGATATCCGTTCGCCCAAAATAATGAAATTGAAAAAATAATCAAGGAACTCTTGGAAGTAGGCATCATTCATCCTAGCATTAGTCCTTATTCTTCCCCTATGGTCATGGTGCTCAAGAAAGATGGGGAATGGCGTATGTGTCTAGACTTCAGGGCCCTCAGCAAGCAGACAATCAAAGATAAATTTCCCATCCCGATTGTCGATGATTTGTTGGATGAACTAAATGGGGCTCAATTCTTTACTAAGCTCCACCTTCACTCGAGCTATCACCAAATTCGCATGAAAGAAGTAGACATTCCAAAGACAAATTTCTGAACTCATGAAGGCCATTATGAATTCCTGGTCATGCCGTTTGGTCTTTGTAATGCCCCATCCACTTTTCAAAGCCTCATGAACCACGTGCTCAAACCATATCTCAGAAAATTTGTCCTTGTTTTCTTTGATGACATCCTCATCCACAGCCGCACCTAGGCCACACATCTTCAGCATGTAGATCTACTCTTGCAGCTACTCCGGAAGCATAAATTATTTGTCAAGATGTCCAAGTGCTCTTTTGGCATGGAATAAGTTGAACATTTGGGCCACATTGTGGGGCATGAAGGTATCAGGGTGGACCCCAAAAATATGTAGGCAATGCAGGATTAGCCTCAACCAAAGACCTTGAAAATCTTGAGAGGATTTTTGGGTCTCACGAGCTACTATCGCAAATTTGTCTGCAATTATGGTTGCATTTCTAGACCCCTTACTCACCTTCTCAAGAAAAATTCATTTCTATAAAATGATGAAGCGCAACAGGCATTTATAGCTCTCAAACGTGCCATGTGTTCCACTCAAATATTAGCACTACCTGACTTCACAAAATCTTTTGTGATTGAATGTGATGCTTCAGGTACGGGTATTGGGGCAGTCTTAATGCAGGAAGGTTGACCCTTGGCCTTCACTAGCCAACAACTAAGTGGGACACATCTGGGACAATCTACCTACGAGAAGGAGATTATGGCCATCTTACATGCAGTAGATACCTGGTGACCATACTTATTGGTGTGGTGTTTACAAATCCGCATAGACCATCAAAGCCTTAAATATTTTTTGGAGCAATGTCTATCCTCGCAACAACAAAATAAATGGCTCGCCAAAATGTTGGGATGTGATTATGAGATAATTTAGAAGAAAGGGTGCGAAAGTGTCATAGCATATGTGTTATCACACCAATTTGAGGAGGAAAGCACCCTGCTCGAAATTCCAGAATGGATTGAAGAGGCTTGCAAGGAATGATTTTCACATCCTTTTCTCTCCCAACTCATTAATAAATTGTAGGAAGATCCAAATTCCACTTTGGGCTACTCTTGGCAGGATGAGATCCTTTGCTACAAGGACAATGTCATGATATCACCAACATCCACCCTCAAAAGTCGGATTTTGGTAGAGTTGTACTCATCTCCCACTGCAGGCTCAGGCTTTCAAAAGACTTATTCTCACACTCGACATTCATTCTTTTGACAGGCATGGAAAAGGACATTCTTACTTTTGTGACTGAGTGTGACATATGTTATCACCACGAAGGAGAAACAGTTAAATCCCCAGGCACATCAAAACCATTGCCCATCCCGGCCTCAATCTAGATAGAGGTTTATATGGACTTCATTACGGGTCTTCCGAAGTTAGGCAACAAGTGAGTCATCATGGTGGTTGTGGATAGACTTTCTAAGTATGCTCATTTTTCAACCCTACCCCACCCTTTTACACTGACTTTGGTAGCTCAATCTTTCATGGACCAGATCTTCAAATTGCATGGCATGCCCACTTCCATTGTGTCTGATCGTGACGTGATCTTCACCAGTAACTTTTGACAGGAACTCTTCAAGCTACAAGGTACCCAACTACAACTCAGTACTTCCTATCATCCCCAAACTGATGGTCTAACTGAACCAGTCAACAAATGTCTAGAGACCTACCTTAGGTGTTTCACTTCAGAAAAGAAACATCTATGGGTATAGTGGTTACCTCTAGTGGAATGGTGGTATAACACTAACTATCATGTCACCACCAAAATGACTCCATATGAAGTAGTTTATGGTCAACTCCCTCCTTCACCTACTTCTTATATCCAGGGATGCTTGAAGGTACAATAAGTGGATCAACTCCTATAGAACTGCATAACCATGCTGGCCCACCTCAAAGAGAATCTCCATCAAGCTCAAAACTACATGAAGAAATAGGCAAACAAACATCATTCATAATGCTAATTTCAAGAAGGGGATCAAGTATTTTTGAGGCTAAAACCATATAAGCAAACATCACTCAAAGACAAGGGTTGTCAGAAATTATCTCCAAAATTATACGGACTGTATCAAGTACTTCAGCACATTGGAGAAGTCACTTACAAGCTAGCTTTGCCACCCACTGCAAAAATCCATCTAGTCTTCCATGTCTCATTCCTCAAGAAAGTGATTGGGAACCATTTCCGAATTCAAACCAATCTACCAGAATTGGATGAAGAAGGATCAATCTGGATCCAACCTGAATAGGTTCTTGACACGTGAGAATGACACCTGTACAACCACATGATCAAGGAAGTCCTCGTCAAGTGGAAAGACACCTCTCCGGAAGATGTGACCTGGGAACTAACCATTGTCCTTCAGCAGTTTCCATAGCTTCAACCTTGAGGACAAGGCTATTCTTATGGGGGAGGGCATGTTAGGGTCCAAACCTAACCCCCTTATTTATGTAATAGGGTTGAGTCATAGTTATCATTAAGTATAGAGTCAATAAAGACCATATTAATAATTGTAAGTGGTTGACCCACATTTAAAGAAGGGACCAGAGTTAGTTGCAAATGGGCCATGGTATTAGATAGATGGTATTAATAAGAACCATGGTATTGACCCATGATATTGCATGTATGAATCCTATATAAAGGATAGGGACTCCCCTCGAGGAGCGTTGTGTCTTATTTTGTAATTGAGCCCCACTCTATTGGAGGTTACCCCTCGAAGAGGTAATTGAACATTGCTTTCCTTTTTGAATAATAAAATACTTGATGTTATTTCTAATTGTTCTGTGTTCTGGGTATATTTCTTCACATATTTGGTATTCTGGTATCTTCTCGCAGGTCAAGAGCATAACACATTGACGAAGGTATGCAACGCACAGAGGAATGATTGGGAAATGTGCATACGTGATGTGTTATGGGCTTATAGGATGACCTGCAAGAAGTTGACAGGCCAAACGTCGTTTAAGTTGGTTTATGGAATCAAATTCATGATGCCTATGGAGTATATTGTGCCAAGTTTATGAATTGTAGCCTTGACTGAGATGGTAGACCGCGAGACCTTGGAGGAATGGCTTGTGCAGATCATAGATTGAGAAGAAGACCACTTCCTTGCAACATTTCACAAGCAAGTGAAAAACGAAAGCAAGAAGGCATGGCATGATTGGCATATTAAGTTGTGCATGTTCAAGGTGGATGATTTAGTGTTTTTGTATGACATCAAGCTCATAAAATTCCCAGGAAAGTTTCAAATGCACTTGTTGGGGCCATATGTTAATAAAGAGATCATGCATGGCAGCATGGTTCAACTTGCAAAGCTAAATGGTGATCCATTCCCTGGAAAGGTGAACGGAAGTAGGTTGAAGCATTACATAAGGGATCCTGCCCTTGCACAATGACTATATGGAAGCAAGACAGTCTTAGTAATTCATGTAGTTGCAAGGGATTATAGGACTATAAATTACATTGCCTGATAGAATGAATAGCATGGTAGAGAGGTTGCACAATGAATGACAAGGGTGCGACCAGTGAAGCTGCAGTAGAGGAGCTACACCATGGAGGGTAGTGTCATGCAAAGGAGTCCAAAGGTAGTTTTTGGAGTTACTCTTAATAATTTTATGGGAAAAATCAGTTAAGAGGAGTGGGTAGGCACTATTTATGGTGAAAATATTTGGATATTTTGCTGCTAAAGATGAATTTATTATCATAATTTGGGGGGAACGATTGGATTTGAATTCAAAACTTCCTATAAATTATGTGTGTTCGTCCACTAAAGAACACTTTGCATTCAAAGAGTTGTCTAGGCGCTTTGTTGTTTGAAGCTTATGAATTTTCAGTTTTGGGAGGAGTTTGTGACATACCCTTCATTTTCAAATTATATTGCAAAAGCCTGATAGTTGTTTATAGAACGAATGACAGCTAGAAACCCCACAGAATCTATAAGTTTTGAATCTGTTGTTTCTTACGCGCCAAGCCCTGAGAGTTCAAGTATGCAGGCATCAACCCCTGTGCCTACCATGCCGAGGTCACCGAGGCCAAAGAAATCTACTGCAAAAGAGAAGCAATCAACCACAAAGGATAAGCAGAAGAAGTCAATGTTGGTGAGATAGTCACCAACGAAGACCATTAAAGTGCACCAAAAGGAGAAAAAGACAAATAGTCGGAGAAAGTGGTTCATTTGGAAGAGAATGAATACCAAGGAGTGGAGGAGTTGGATGTGGAGGAGGCCAATCCCATCACACTGCTCCTGATGTATGTCCCTCCATGAAAGGGACAAAGAAATGTTACCAAGGACCCATATTCCTGGAAGTTCATGGTGTCGACTCCCTTGTTGCCTAGACAAGTGGAATTTGAAGGCGCGGTCCTAGCATGCATTCTCATTCTAAAAATGGAGGATTGGGACCTCACGGACCATGAGAGGTTCCCACATTTGGTGACCAGGAAGTATATGACCAAAATATACTATTATGACATTGGGGTTACGCAGTTAGAGCCCATGATGTGGGTTAGAGGTGTTGAGAAGGATGGACTACTGCACATGCTCTGCATGCCACATTATCATCAATCAACTATCAACACAGTGTGTGTGTGCCATCTCCTCGTGCTAGTGCACAATGGGTTGCCTATAGCTTGGGGAGACCATCCCGATAACTAACATGTTAATCCATCAGATAATGTTGTTTCCTTACAAAGGAGTGGACCCCACGGAGTTTGGAGGGAAAAGTGGGGAAAAAGACTTGGCAGACAAGATCAAGGCAGTGTATCAGCTTTATAAGAAGTCACGTGGATATTCTATCTACTCTATTTACGACCAAGCAGTGCAGTTTTCCACCCAGATTCTTGCAGGAAAAATCATGAGGAAATGTCATGCAAACAAGATTCCAGTGTCGGTAGTGTCCCTAGTAGCCCACTGCACGAAGGGGGTCCAATAGAATTGGGAAAAGTATCTATGCAAGGAGTTCCTCGCAAACTACTAAGAAGCCCAGGAAGAAAGTAAGTTGTTTCATTATGCCTAGATTTTATTATCTATTATATTGGTAGCATGTAAGTTGCCGAAGGACAACCAGTTTCCTCCACAGGAGAAAGAGTTACCCGAAGCAGTGAAGTTTGCTTCGTTGTGGACGACCAAGGATTTGGAGTGGATCAAAGATTCTAAGATTTTCTTGATTTTGATGGAGATGGACTTGCACACAGTCATTATTCACAGATCGAGGTTGTCCCCAACCTTATTTTCATAATTGACAGCCTTCGCGGAGTTCAAGGCCGACTTCCACAATGTGTCTATCAGAGCGTGAAAGAAACCAAAGCAGCTATGGCACAAGCTTCCATATCTGCTATCTTAAACAAACGTACAAGAGATCATGGGGAGCTGATTACCAAAGTGGTGTGAACTAACGGAGCTTGACGTGGGTACAAGAAAAGGTGCAAAGATCTTTTTTGCACGGTCGACAGCTACAGAGAAATGTAAGGAACCAGATTAGAAGGTCGCGTGTGCTTTGGCTGAGCAGAATAAGAAATAAGTTGTTGCTAAGGCAACTACAAAGAAGGAATGGGTGGAGAAATAGAACACTGCCAAAGAGCAGGCAAACAAAGAACATCAGGATACAAAAGAAGGCGAAAACTTGGCCTCATAGCACACAGATGACTAGGAGTTGTCATAATAGGGACGATGCAATGGTGAGGAGAAGAGCACTCCTTTCACCTTAAAGAGGCACGGGGAGGAGAAGATGGGTGGATAGTGAAAGAAGTATAAGTCTGTTAAGAAGACACACATCGACCCAATGGTGCTGAAAGAAAGTGATATCAATGAAATTAGTGACAAGGTGAGAGACACAATTACTGAGATGTTGCAACAGTTTGAGCAACAATATATGGATACACTGGGGAGCATCCAAAAGGATCTATGTGAGCTGCAGATCCAAGCTAGTAAGGTTCAAGCAAAATTTAGGCAAGCGAGCGGGGTAGAAGTGAGCCTGACATAGGGAAGTTGAACAGTGGCAGAGCTGGAACGGACTCTAGACCTTAGAGTCATACCATTTTTAGAACGGTCCATTTGCGTAGAATAAAATGAGGATCACATTGTGATCAGTACAGTGAAGGACATGGGGCTGAATTTGGTCATGCTACTACTCTTTGAGAACAGTGCACCCTCACAATCATATGTGAGTTTAAGTTCAACAATGAACAAATTTTCGCAAAAAAAACTCAAGCTTTGAAGGAAATGGAGGAGATGTAGACACGAAGCGAAAACTTGGAAACAATGATCGAGCAGGCCTGCAAGTTAGTATCCAAATTGAACATACCATAGGATGCCAAAGCTTCAGTAAAAGTAAGGAAATTGGATGTTGTGGTACGTGCCTCAAAGGAAAAGGTTGGTAGGGTTAACTTCGACTTCCAAATGAAGATCACAGAGCTAGAGTTGAAGTTGCAACTAACGACTCCACCATAGGTTCAGGAGTAGCATGAAGTCGCCATCAAGGAAAATATGAACACATTGGATACCATAGTCACAGACTATGAAACGATGTCTACCACAGCAATGGAATTATAGATAAATCTATAGGAGAATCTGAATTTGCAAAAGTTGAACATCGTTGTCGAAGAGATGTAGAAAAATTATGATGCGATCCGAGTGACTATGCGCACTTTGGATCAAACCCATCGCCTCATGAAGTTACAAGAGGGAAAGCAGTTACAAGCATAGACAGAAGAATTGCAGAGGAAAGAGGCCCTTCTAAAGGCTAGATCACATATGTGGCTAGAGGAAGCTTGTCAGCTTACTCTGTTAATTCAAGAAAAGCCAAAGGTGCTATAACAGTCACAAAGGACAATGCGCCTAGCAGTGGAGGGCCAAACAATAGAAAATTTGGTGGAAGAAGTGTAGCAAGCTGTGGCACAGAGCGTCGTTAAAGTTACAGTGTTACAGGTTGAGCTCAGTGGTCTGTGCACCAAGATCGAGGTGCCAGCTGAGTGACTCAAAGGCGAGTCACGATCTTTGTGTTGGGGCCTATTGGGATAGGTTCCCTAGGGTCAGTTTTGGGGTTAGTTAACCCGATTTTTGTATAAGTTATTGTAAAAGATGTAAAGTCTCAGCAAAATGTGGATGTGGAACACGTAGGTAAATAGGATTCAAAGGGGTTTTAGCCCCTTGTTTGGGTCAGTTTTAAGATTCTCCCATGTTCCGTGGACCATGGTATTATATTGAAGAAGGCTATAAATTATTGAGTCATAGATAACTTAGAAGGAAGAATTGTGAACTTTGAATGGTTTTTGTTGTTTCGGGCAAGTGCTAAGGCAGGAAGGCTCTACTTCCTACACTTAGGCAAGAAATGGAAGGCTCCTGCAACTGAGTGCGCAGGAGGCCTTGGTAAGTCCGCAACTGAGTGTGTGGAGAAGTCTGTAATTGGAATAATGGAATTGAATAAATACTGATTTGAAGAACTATCATGCATTATTATCAATTCTACTCATGTTATAATCTGTCGCTTAATTATATGTTTCAATTAAATAATGTATGAACAAAAATATTGAATTCATTGTATTTATGCATGTTTTAAATAATTATCTATGTTTGTGAAGTAAGGGTTACTTCTGCTATGTTTTCTAATGAATTGGATAGATTTGCACGAAGGTGGATCAAGGGTTATTTATTGATGCACGAAAGTGGATAACTTGCATGTTTAAGGTCAGTAAAGATTGATCGTAGACCTTCACGAAGGTCTAGAAGCCATTTTACCCAATTTCCTATAACTAGCCCTAGAAGAATACCGATTTGCGCAAAGACAAATCTGAATTGTCAGAGCTTAAAAACCACTTATCACATGTCCTTGATGTAGAAACCTGGTTCTAGTATCCCCAAATACTTCTTCGAGTGAGACTGCAGCCTGCGCTATGTAGGTTGTTGCCAAAAGGGCCAACAATTAGGGTTGTTTTGTTTGGCACGAACAACATTGAACCTGGGTCAGCCCCCCTTAAGCCAACAATTTTATGACAAAATATTAGGTTATTCTCAAATAATGGAAAATAATAAAATATTATTAACCAAATTCTAGACCTAACCACTTGGAATTTTTTATTATATTTTGTTGGAGGGAAAAAGTATTTAATTTGGTCAAATACTTTTATTTAGAAATAATAAATAAATAAATGATTTATTTATTATGTCGAAAATGTAGTTAAATAATAATAAACAAATAATGGTTTTTTTAATTTTTCCTAGGTGATTTAGTCAAATTTAACATGGAATAATAACTAAATAATGATTAATTATTTATTCCTAGAGAAAAATAACAAAAATAATGATTTATCTAATTATTTCTCGTGATTAGATCAAGTATGACAAGGAATATTAGTTAAACAGTGCTTGAATTAATTATTCCTAGAGGGAAATTAAATAAATAATGATTTATTTAATTATTCCTCATGGGTTTAACTAGAAATAAATTAATAAATGTGGTTTATCAAGTAATTTCGTACAGTGAAAGAAATTTTACTATGGTAAAATTGGTCTTACATGGTGTATTTTGTTCCATCTACTTAGGTATGGTTAGATGACCATTTTTTGGTGATAACACTTTCCTTACTCTAAGGGTTCCCTTTACCATCATTTGTTTATCTTCTTTCACCTCCTAAATGGATTTATTTTCTAGTGTAAGGAACAATTTATAGCACGTGGATGATACCTACTCATTATCTTTTGTTATGCCTCCTTCCACCACTTCCTCCCCCCTTTTGCTAACTATCTCTTCTAATATTACGCCTAGGACCAAATCTTCTATCATCTTTAGAGGATAAATCTAGAAACTCCTGGGACAAAGAGGCTTGTTGGCTTAAAATTTTAACAGAGAAAGATCCTAGGTCTTGACACAAGGAGCAAACAAAATGATCTATTATACTCTAGTGATCCGTCGACATTTTCACTTCCCTTGAAAGGAGAAATGTCTCACCAGACGTGTTTCAAGACTTAACAAGGGGATAAGGTGTAATAACCCTAGTGAAAATTCCATGTAAAAAAATTTAAAAACAATAATCACGGTCGACGAGACTCTTAATCCAAGCTGAACGTTGGGTAAGACATCCTAGGGGGTGTTCATTTAGTTCTTTATGGCTAAGGAAATTGGCAAAGGAAATGGCTAAGGCATTAAAAGGAAAAATGCATTTTTGGCACATTTATTTATGAAAATAATGGAAATTAAGAGAAACAGAAGGTGAAAGGTCACAGGTTGCATGTGAGGAGGAAAATGAAGGAAAATAATGGAAAATGAAGAAAATAGAGGCCTCATTCATAAAAAGGCTTCTAAGGATTAGTTGGTAACCTTTTTTCAGTTCAGTGTTGGAGCTCTTTCATTACTCTCTCTCTCTCTCTCACACACATACTCTTGGACACTTAGAGTTTTCTTGGAGCACTTTGGCATTGAGGCAAGAAAGGAAAAGAAGGAAAGAGGAAGCAAAGATCAAGTAGGGAAAGGTAGGATAAAGCATCTACAACAGGATTCATTGTAGGTATCGACTTGCATGTGTATTTTCCTTGTTAGATTTGGCATGCATGGGATTGCATGTGTTTCTTTTCTACCATGGCATGGGTTTTGCGAGGAGTGACAGTATTTTCAGCCTAGCCTTGTCATTTCCTAATAGCTTTGATGAGATGGGTTCTCTCATTCAGTTTATGTGGGATGGATGGATTGGATTCAAAGTTGAATGAGGTAGATCTTCAAATTGACAAACACATGGTGTCAGTGGTCCCTAAACCATACTGAGGATCATGATGCCACTAGCCTAGAAACCTCTTAACCAGACTGTGGGTTGCAATAGAACCAGATTGTGAGTCTCGGTGGGCCTAAGAATCCTTGCTAGTGAATGGCGGGATATATGGTAAATCCAAGAGGTCGATTTTCTCTCCGTTGGCCCTGGTGGTCCTAGGATGGGATGCATGGTAAAGTTTGGAGAGTATGTCTTGGTGTAGGTCCTAGTAATCCCTGGATCATAATGTGGATGCATGGTAAATATTATGAGTCTAAGAAGCACTCAAATTCGTCACAGTGTAGGCGGAGAACTCTAGTGGCATCCATGTTTATTGGTGTTTTGGTGTGTTCTATGAGTCTCACATCCATGCTTGGAATATGGCATGGGGGTGGTTGGCTGAAGGAGACTTGGCTCAGCTAATCTATGGTCTGATGGAACGTGGTAGTTCCATCGCTAGTTGGTTCATTGCATTCATTAATGAGAAATTCATCCCCTTGATTTTCATGTGTAAATATATTGATGTATATGTGGATTTTGATGGTTGATATGTTTATGGTATTTATGTTCCTATTATGTTGGTTATATGTATATTTTATGACAGCATCTATGTATGTGTTGGGCGCGGGATCCCCCAAGGGTATTTTTGGGGCTAAGAGCCCATATTTTGGTCCAATTTTGTAATACAAATGTAAATACTGCGCGTTTTGTGGGCGCAGAGCACGTAGATGTTAAAGAGTAATAGTGTTGTCCGCCCTTATTTTGATAATGTAATTTTGGTTATAAGAAGTGTTCCCATGGTCTGTGGACCATGGATTGTATAAATAGATCTAAGCTCTAAGTAGTTAGATGCATGGAATCATTGACTAATCAATAATGATGTATGAGAGATAGCTCTGAAGTAGAAGTCTAAGTCTTGGGTTGTAGCATAGGTAGAGGCTCTACAGCTGAGTGCACAGAGGCCTAGAAGTCCATAGTTGAGTGTACGGACCCCTACAGCTAAGTGCATAGGGCGAGTCGAGTCTGGAATTATCTGGAATTATCAATAAAGAAGAGTATTCTATCAATTATGTGCCTTTATTTCTTGTTTATGCATCTGACATATTGGGTATGAATTTCACTTCTAATGCTTATATGATGCGCAAATGTGTACAACTGTATTGGCTAAGTGAACGCAAGTAAGAACATCTTTTTACACAAATCTAACTAAGATTTGTTAATAAGATAAGTAAGATACTTAGCTTAGTTTGGGAGATATCACAGTTCGCTGCCCCAGTAGCGCGAAAGGAGTTCAACCCCTGGTTAGGGTTGCGCGTAATCTGATTGTAATAGTTCACAAAGGTACTGAAGGGTATAGAAGAGGGATAAGAAACCTGCACGAAGGTAGGTAAAGTTGGAATAAACTGACATCACAACAATCTCAAGGGTATAGAAAATTGGTTCCAGCATCCCCCCATACTGCTTCAGGTGAGACTTCAGTCCACGCTCTGCAAGCTGATGCCAAAAGGGCCAGTAGTGTAGGGATTTGTTTGGCTAACTAACACTGAACCTGGGAAAGGCCCCCTTAAGCCAACAAATGGTTCCATTTCCAGGACCAGAATCTGCATAAGAGATGTGTGATGTCGTATCATTGGAATCCAACTAAGAAAGAAATCGAACGTTGGTTGGACAGAAGACTTCAGAAGTTTGCAGCACAAGAAAATAGAAACCCACGACTATCAAAAGAGTAGTGGCTAGAAAGGTACTTGTATATGGAGATCCATGAAATCTTTTTTGCTTCCTTCCCTGCTAAGTTATACGAGTGGATCGTGAAGCTAGCAGATAGCTAAGGTAGGTGGAAACTTGACAATCCTACTGTGTGAACCCCATAGCTAGTACAAAGGTTGGAAGCATCAGAGGATAAGATCATGTGCATCGTCGATCATTGGCTCGATCACATTATAGGAGGATTTGTTATTGAGTTCATGGTTGACACCTCAATCAGCTATAGCGAGGTAGAGCGATGCTTTTTCAAAGGATGGTGAGGTAAGTATTTAAAATCTTTTAATACTTGGATTAAAAAGTTGTTGTGTGAAAAGCGGGTTATGCAGCTACCTTGATGTTTGGGTCTACACGAAGTGGAAGAATTTGCAGAAACGAAGGAAATAAGGGTCTAGAGCATAGCCCCTTGATTTCACCTCTGTGAGGGGTACGAAGAAGGGATCGTGAAGGTCTCTCCATGAAGCGTTATTAAGTTGATAAGACAAGGATTTCTGCGAATTCCACCTCCACCCACACCACCACCGGCTTCACCACTATCACCTCCAACTTCACCCATACCACCTCCACCACCACCACAATTCAGTATGGCAAACACAGTGAAGTTGCCTTTGTTCAAAGGCTTGGGAAATGAGGACTTGGACCAATTCTGGTTCGTTGTGAGGGCTGTATGGGAAGCTCAAGGTGTTACAAATGACCATATAAATAAAGCGACATTGGTTAGTGCTCTACAAGATCGTGCGCTAACCTAGTACATTAAGTACTCCAGCGATAACCCGAATGCTAAAGTAGCGGACATCCAAGCACCACTGAATAGGGAATTTAGCAGGCCTAAATATGAAGTGCAGTCAATTGTTGGATTCAAAGAGATCACGATGCTACCAAGTGAGACGCCTTGGGAACTAGATCAGAGGCTGAAATGTACAATCCGCGAAGCCAACATGAATCTGACAGATGGACAACATCGCAATTGGTTTGTAGCTTCGCTACTACCACACTTAAGGAGTGTGATGTCGCAGCAAAATATAACAACTCAGGCAGAGGCCTTGGATATTGCCATTAGACTACACAAGACTCCGATGTATGATCCTAATCTAGGAGTCCAGTAGATCCATGCGCAGCTGAAGAATCTATGCCTTGAGATGCAAATCTTGAAGCAGGATAGGACAGTTCGGCCATAGGTACATGAAGAAGTATGGTGCGTGAAATACAAGAGTTAGGATCATGACAAGGACCACTACCTAGTCTTTACAAATTACCTTGCAGGAGGATGCCTGATGCCTTTAAGGTCAGAAGCTCAAGCAAGACCTAGAGCAGTGCCTGCTTTGTGGTGCGCTATCTGTCAAGTAGCTAGAAAACATGCCATGGATAACTGCCACTTGTTAGAGAAGTATATGCAAAATTCGCAACAGTTGTTCTATAACTTTTGTAGATTAGTGGGATATGATGAGCATACTTGTAGGAGCTATGAATTGATGATGGATAGAACGCCCACCTACAAAGTTCAGGCCAAAATGTGCCCCTTGACCAGAATGTAGGGATGGCGCGAACATGATTTCAGGGGCACGAATGATGTCAAGGAAGAGGAGGACCTGGTAGAGGTCAAGGACAATTGATTTGCTACAATTGCGGAGGGCCAGGACATTATGCCCATGATTATACTAATCCAACAAATCTATCATGCAAGTATTGCACACTATTTGATCGTGAAACAAAATATTGTCCTACGTTGATAGCTAGAATACATGACAAAGGGGTGCTACCACCTCCCTCGACTCAGAAGCTATAGATGATGAGGTCGAGCCACGCGAGGAAGATCCGAACGTAAATATAGTGCTCTGAAGGATGACAAGGGGAAACAACCAGAGGATAGTACCTGGGTTCGCAAAGCCTCGGTGAAAGAGGTCGAGTTTGATTTGGAGCACACTCAGGCAACCTTCATGGAAGCTAAGAAGAGCTTCACTGAAGCCTCCACTTAAGGAAGCAAAGATAAGCCTGAGCTGGAGATGGACCCCTCTATGCTCACTACTTTCCTCAAAACCTATATGAAGTTACTGTGCGACAGTAAGGATGTGAAAGGGTTACAGGAACTCATCAATAGATGTGCTAGGACCGTAGAAGAAAAACCACACATAGTCTGAAAGATTGGAAAGCATAAAACAAGGACGGGGCATGAAATGAGACTCACTGTGCAGATTGGAGAATACAAGATCAATCAAGTCATTTTGGATTTGGGATCAGATGCGAATGTTTTACCGAAACAGACATGAGAGTGAATGGGGTGACTTGTGCTGCAATGGTCTCTAATTCAGCTAAGGATGGTGAATCACCAAAAAAGCATACCCATGGGGCGACTGCAGGGAGTAATCGTGGATATTGAGGGAGTGAGCACACTAGTGGATTTTGAAGTAATAGAGATTGTTGATGACAACAATCCCTACCCTACGCTTCTGAGAATTGACTGGGCTACTGATATGAATGGGGAAATCAATCTAAACAAGTGAAAGATTATCTCTGAGAATAAATCACTACGCCTAGTAATACCCATGGATCCTATTGAAGGCTCGTGCTATGTGGAACCAGATAGCGACTATCAAGGTGAGGATGATATGGACTGCATCCACAAGATAACAGCGTGAGACCAACACTGGGTTAAACCCACCATGGATGGGCAGATTACATGGGAGCGTGAGAGTTCCAGCACTTCGGATTCCAATGAAGAAATATAACATTGGCAGAATCAATTACATGAAGTAACTATGTTGAATTGCAATATGATGACCCAGTTGTTGCGCTATGTGTCATTAGAAGAAAGAAATTTGCCTACTTATGATGGTATAAATGAGGTAGATGCCTTGTCGGATGCATTTGAAAGGGAGGTGCCAAAAAAGAAACACTTCCAAGCGTTGGATTGGGTATTAGGTGCTATGCCCACAAGATGGTGGGATATGCACAAAGGAATCTTTGATGATTGGCGCAAATGTAGGAGAATGATGCGAACACGATTTGGGAAGCCTAATATGTGACTGAAAGACAAGTATGATGGGCAGGATAATCTGCATGTGCATCTGGCCAAATGGAAACAGGCCCATGGAGAAAAGCCACAACCTAAGTGGGTGCACCTATTCTGTCATACCCTAGATGTTATTACAATGAATTGTTATATAGAAATAGAGCTCCACCATGGGACAGGTGAATTGGATATCCTACGTGAAGGATTCATGATGACCTTTAGTTTTGAGGATGGGTTTGACAGTATTGATGAAGCACTACAAGAGGTGAAAGTAGCCATCTTTAGGATACCATAGGAGCCTTTAGACCTGATTCAGCTTGAATAGTCTATGCATCTAAGTCACGCGCTAGAGTGTTATAATGTAATTGCTGAAGAGGAGGATAAGGATCTGCGGAATATTAACATTCCAGAAACAGAAGGCCACCATGAGGTTCAAGGACCACGAATTGAGAACCCTGATATAATCACATCGATGAAAACTAAGCAAGTGAACATTGGTATGGAGGTAGAACCCAAATTCACAAAGATCGAGGACTACTGGGATGATGCAATGGTGGATAAGGCCACTGAATTACTCTGTGAATATGAGGACTTATTCCTGACCAAGGTTACGGATTTGAAATGAATAATCATAGATATAGAAGTAATGAAGATCATGTTAAAGCCTGACGTGAAGCTAGTTAAGCAGAGACCTTTTCGCTTAAATCCGAAATACAAGGAAAAGGTCTGCGTAGAACTAGACAAAATGCTTGTAGTAGGCATCATTGGGCCTATGGAAGAATCCGATTGGGTAATTTTGATGGTGGTGCAAGAGAAGAAGCAGAAGGATGAGATAAAGATATGCATGGATCTTAGAAAATTGAATGATGCTTGTGTGCATGATCCCTTCCCAACCCCATTCACTGATGAAGTGTTGGACAATGTAGGTGGTTAGGAAGCATATTCTTTCACGGATGGGTTCTCGGGGTACCACCAATCAAAATTGCACCGGAGGATAGGAGCAAGACAACCTTCACAACTGAGTGGGTTTGCTTTCAATATACTATCATGCTGTTCGGATTGAAGAATGTGCCTACTATATTTTTGTGTGTGGTTGTTGTAGCGTTCAAGGAATATATTCATACATTCATGGAGGTCTATTTCGATGACTAGACTGTATTTGGGCTAGTTAAGCACCATGTAGCAAGCTTGCACTTGATGCTAGATACCTATTGAAGATACCAAATCACGATCAACCTCAAGAAGTGTATGTTTCTTGTTCCTTTTGGGAACCTATTGGGGAATGTAGTTTGCAGACAAGGGTTGATGGTAGACCCTACGAAGATCGCGGTGATTCTATAGGATATTACTGAAAGTTTATCAAGGGCTATGCCCAGATCACCGCGCCGATGGAAAAATTGTTGAAGAAGGATGTCACATTCTGCTGGAACAATGATTGTAAGAAGAGCTTAGATGTATTGAAAGAAAAGATGGTTACTGCACTGATTCTCATCTTCCCAAACTGGAAGAAAGAGTTTCATGTACATGTTCATGCGTCATGTATAGAGATGGGGCTAGTACTAACACAGCATGGTGGACAAGGCTTGGATCACCCTATCGCGTTCACAAGTCACATATTATCCAAAGCAGAGAAGAACTATTCTACCACTAAGCACGAGGGGCTATCTATGGTATATGCACTTCAAAAGTATCGACACTACTTGCTAGAAGGCCACTTTAAGATGTATACAAATCATTCCACACTAACGTACCTGGTCAATAAGCTTGTGTTGGGGGGGCGAATTTTCATATGGCTCCTATTGTTCCAGGAGTATGATTTTGAAGTTGTTGTAAAGCCTGGAAGATTGAACGTGAGACCAAATCACCTGTCACACATCGAGATAGGGGAGGAACTTACTAGTTTGGAGGAAGGATTACCCAACATTTAGTTCTTTGTTGTGCGTGTTGTGGATGGACATTTCAAGGATATAATACACGTTCTAAAAACTGGAATTGTGTGGGAAGGATACTCTATTTAGCAAAAGAAGGAATTAGTGGTGTGCACGGTAGATTTCTCTGTCATTGTTGGGCATCTATACAAGATGGGGAATGATGAAGTACTACAAAGGTATGTACCTGAGTTTGAATGAAGTAGCATCCTTGCGGATGCTCATGGGGGAGCCACGGGAGGACATTATGGAGGAAGAGCAACCATGCAGAAGATTCTACACACAAGGTTGTGGTGGCCAACCCTTCCTCAGGATTCAAAAGCATATTTCAAGGCATGTGATGTATGTCAACGAATAGGCAAGCCATCACGGAGGGATGAAATTCCTTTGAATCCACAAATGACATTGCAACCTTTTGAAAAGTTGGAAATAGATTTTGTAGGACCTATTAAACCTCAAGGAAAGATAGGCATGAAGTATATTATCACTTCGATGGAATATTTGACTCGTTGGGTAGAAGAGCAGCCGGTGAGGGATTTTACAAGCATGAATGCCATGAAGTTTCTATTTGAACATGTACTGATGTGATTTGGATGTCCAAATATTTTGATGAGTGATCACTATACACACTTCCTGAACAAGAGGATCAGCGCACTAACAGCTGAATTTTAGGTGTATCATCAAAAGAGCACACCTTATCACCCACAGGATAATGGGATAGTGGAGGCATTAAGCAAAGTACTTGAAAACATCTTGACCAAGGTATGAAATACTCAACGAAGTGATTGGCACCTATGCATACCTGCAGCCCTATGGACTTATCGGACAACATGCAAGAAGTTGACCGGATAGACACCTTTTAGGCTTGTCTATGGAGTGGAAGTTGTAATGCCTATGGAATACGTCATGCCTAGTATGCGCATCGCAGCGCTCATAGGTATGAAGGATCATAGAGCCCTAGAAGAGAGGCTCGCATAGCTGGATGAGCTTGAAGAAAAACGATTTTTGGCAGGATTTCACCAGCAAGTCCAAAAGCAGTGTGAAAAGGCATGGCACAACCAACTCATCAAGTTGCACACATTCAAGGTAAACGATCTGGTTCTATTGTATGATAGTAAGTTTGATAAGTTCCCCCAAAAGTTCAGGATGCACTAGTTAGGGCCATATATTATTAAGGAGATTACCGACGGAGGCGTGGTACAGCTAGTCAAGTTAAATGGAGAACCCTTCCCAGGAAAGGTGAATGGCAGATGCTTGAAGCCATACACCGATGATTCAGCGATGTGACTATATGAAAGTGGCACAGTCTTAGTGCTCTAGGCAGCTGAAAGGAGGTGCGGCACTATAAACTACACTGCCCAGGAGCTATGCGATTTTAGGACTATGCGAAGCAGTGAAGTGTCACAGGGTCCGTGACAGTGCAAAGGCAGCTGCGCTGGCATGCAGGTCTACCAAAAAGTGACCGCTAAAGTCACTATTCACAATTTGATGGTTGGTTTCAGGCCAAATGGGGTGGGCAGTAGGCATTTAAGGAAAACTTTATGGGTTAGATTCTTGAAAATATGTCGCCAATCTAGCATTAATGGGTCGCATGTGGGGGGAATGGTCGAATTCAAATTTAAAAAGCCATATAAATTACAAATGGTTGTCTAGAGAAAAACACTTGGCATCATGAGAATTGAGTTGTTGCACTATCAAGTGTATATGGACTTTTTGAACTTTGAGGCTTTGAGAGCAAGTTCAATATTTGAAACATTTCCAAAGGAGACACAAGACCTTCTAACTAGACTGATGTCAACAGTCGAGGAAGCCGCTGAGGAAATTTTGGAAGTGGAAGCCCCAAAGAGCGTTGAAGCGGTATTTGAGGTCCCTAAATCACCCCGAACACCGAGACCTAAGAAGGATAAGTAGGTTATGATCCTGGTGCGCATCTCGCCCAGAAACCCACAGAGGACTAAACTCACCTTGCACGAAAATGGGAAGGCCATTAATCTGGAGGCCGAAAAGGAGGAAGAATTTGAGGAAGTCCTGGTAGATGAGGACGATGTGGAGATGGTAGTTGAAACCCATGGTGTGGACCCTATTACCCGATTACCTGAATATGTTCCTCCGTGCAAGGGTAAAGCCAAGGTGCTGAAGGATATAGATGAGAGCAAGATCTCTCTGCAAACTCCACTGCTCCCAGGTGATATTATTTTTGAGGGACCACACTTGGGGCGGGTTCCTGTGTTGAAATTTGAAGATTGGGACCTCACAGACCATAAGAAGTTCCTGCATTTGGCGACTAAGAAGCTAATGCGCTAGAGGATCGACGCAACTGCTGGAACAATTCAATTGGAGCTGCGGACATGGCACAGAGGTGTAGAGAAGGTTGGGTTGCTAAACTTGCTTTGGGTGTCACCTTACCACCGTGCCCCTGTGACCATCTTCGTCATCAGGCAGTTGATCTACTTGGTGCATGATGGGTGCTTGTGGCTGGAGGAACCCATCCCCATCACAGACCATCTGATTCACTAGATTACACGGCTACCTTACTCAAGAGAGGATCAAGCCAACATTTCAGAGGGAAAATTTGGTGAGTTGGTCCTCACGGAAGCGATGAACAAGAAGTTCAAGCTAGAGAATAAGAAGTGAGGGTATGCCATCTCCAACATTAACAACCCTGCAGTCAAGGTCACGACACAAATATTGGCAAGGAAGGTGATGCAGAAGCGTCACGCGGACGAGGTGCCCACACCAGTGGTTGCACTAGCATCCCAATGCACAGCAGGAGTCCAAATCAACTAGGCGAACTATCTATGTGGCAATTTCCTTGCAAACTGTTGCGAGAAACAGGAGTAGGAAAAAACATTTCACTATGTGTGGCTCCTATTGTTGATAGTACTGGTGGCATGGAAGTTGCCCGAAGATAGACAATTCCCTTCGGTTGTGTCGGACCTTCCAGAGGCAGCGAAGTATGCTTCATTGTGGGTGACCAAGGACGCGTAGCATATCAGAGAAAGCAAGATCTTCTGGGTCCTAATGGAGATGAATATCTAAATGGGGATCAATCGCAAGCTACGGTTGTCGCCCACAATATACAAAAGTTTGCAGAGATTTGCAGAGTTTAAAGTGGATTTCCACCATGTCTTCATCAGGGTGTAGAAGGACCCTATGAAGACGTGGCATGATTTACCATACCTGGTGACCGATGATGTGATATTTGCAGTCCTTGAATATTGGCCATCAAAGTGGCGTGCTCCAGCTGGCTCCGTGGTGGACACTAACAATTCCTCCACACAACACAAGAAGGAAGAGACAAATCTTCGAATGGCACAGCTGGCGGAATAGTAGAAAATAGGAGAGGAAGAGTGCCAAGGACAAAAGAAAAAAAGGCATCAAAGACTTCTTTCGACCCAATCACCCTCACTGAGGGGGATCTGCATGGTATCAGCGAAACAGTGAGGGACGTTACCGCAGAGGCCCTCCAACAATTTGAAGAACAGTAGTAGCTGGTATTGGGGGCTCTCCAAACAGAAATATAGGAGTTTCAGGTTCGCACTCCACAATCTAGCACAGTCTCCACCAGCCTTGTAGTTGGCACTTCAGCTGCCGAAGAGATGTTGCGCACAAGGGTGACCAACACGATAGTTCTACCAGATGGGGCACTTACTATAGAGGAGGTCGATAGACCCATGGTGAGCAGTTTGAAAGGGGTAGGGTTGAACATGGTTACACTCCCTTGTGAGACACTCTACCACTTATAGGATGGAGTCACTGCAGAACTTCTAGCCAGGGAGAATCGCGCTCTACAGGTAATGAGTGAGCAGTGCATCAACATTGAACAGTTGGGCCTGCAGTGTAATGAGGCAACGAAGCAGAACAAACATATAATGTAGGTTATGGAGGAAGCCCTCCGGATGGTCCCAGAGTTGGACATTCAAGCAGAAGAACCAGTGGAGACGCGTGTCTGTAAATTAGCTACATGGGTGTGCGATGCAAGAGCAAAGATGGCTAGGGTTCATCTCGAGCTGAACCTGTAGATCGTAGAGTTTCAGTTGAGGGATTAGCCTTCAACTCTGCCAAAGGTCAGAAAACAGTGTACCACCACGGCCACAACAGTAATAGCAGTGATTGACAATGCAGTGGTAGACTACATGTAGCTCTTCGAACAGTCATTCGAGGTCCTAACCACCCTGCAGGATGACCCAAATATAGAGCACCTAGAAATAGAGGGGTGTGAGCTATAGCAGAGGTATGATGAGGTAAAAGGAGCCACACAGATGATTTCCCTTACACAAAGTCTTACAAGGATGCAGCAGGCAGAGGCGCTCAAGGAACAGGTGGATGCCACTCGGCATAAAGAAGCGGCCTTAAAAGTGAACCTACAACCATGGATCGACGAGGCTTATACAATCATAGCCTCCATTGAAGAAAAGCTCACACAACTGCAAGAAACTTAGCAGAGGATTTAGGGCAGCAGTTTAGCAAAAATGGTCACCGAACAATGCACAAAAGAAGTCTGGTGAGCCATCGCTCAGTGCGTTGCCAAAGTTGCAGCAATTCAAACAGAGCTGGGAGGTCTTCGCTCTAAGATCTCCGCACCTACAGAGTGACTCGAGGGTGAGTCATGATGTTTGTGTTGGGGGCCTATTGGGTGCGAGATCCCCCAAGGGAATTTTTGGGGCTAAGAGCCCATATTTTTGTCCAATTTTGTAATACAAATGTAAAGACTATGCATTTTGTGGGTGCGGAGTGCATAGATGTTAAAGAGTCATAGGGTTGTCTGCCCTTATTTTGATAATGTAATATTGGTTGTAAGAAACATACCCATGGTCCGCGAACCATGGATTTTATAAATAGAGCTAAGCTCTAAGTAGTTAGATGAGTGGAATCATGGGCTAATCAATAATGATGTATGAGAGATAGCTTTGAAGTAGAAGTCTAAGTCTTGGGTCATAGCATAGGTAGAGGCTCTGCTGCTGAGTGCGCAGGGTGAGTCGAGTCTGTAATTATCTAGAATTATCAATAAAGAAGAGTATTCTATCAATTCTTCGTCTTTATTTCCTATTTATGCATCTGATATATTGGGTATGAATTTCACTTCTCATGCTTATATGATGCACGAATGTGTATAATTGTATTGGTTAAGTGAACATAAGTAAGAACATTTGTTTACACGAAGCTAACTAAGATTTGTTAATAAGATAAGTGAGATATTTAGCTTAGTTTGGGAGATATCGTTGTTCATTGCCCTAGTAGCACAAAAGGACTTCAGTCCCTGGTTAGGGCTGCACGGAAGCTGATTGTAATAGTTTGCGAAGTTACTAAAGGTTAGAGAAGAGGGATAAGCAACCTGCACAAAGGCAGGTATAGTTGGAATAAACTAACATCACAACCATCTTAAGGGTGCAGAAACTTGGTTCCAGCATCCCCCCATACTGCTTCTAGTGAGACTTCAGTCTGTGCTCCGCTGGCTAATGCCGAAAGGGCTAGTAGTGTAGGGATTTGTTTGGCTAACTAACGCTAAACCTAGGTTAGGCCCCCTCAAGCCAACAGTATTGATCTCAACATTTTTTTACATGTACATGAATGGATAATGTGTTTATGACCTAATAGGTCATAGTGCAACAAATGACATGAGGGAACAATGGTTCATAGTGATTCTTAGATAAGTATGAGATCCCTACACTTAATTTTTTTGTTTACACATGTAGGTTACATGTTGATGATATTTTTTACAAAATGCTTTTCATGGCTAGTAGGGGTTTTTTTATCGTCTTGTTAAGCTTATTGATTTTGCATCATTGTTTCCCTGTACTTTTACTGATTTCAAGCTATCACTCCATTATGGGTAGTGACCTAGACTTTCAGCCTGAAAAAGTGGCTTAAATCTTAGAGTCCTTGCACATAACTGGAAACTTTGGTCTCTGGTCATTAGAAAGCAAGCCTATGAGAGTGACTTTGAGTTTTTGGTTCCTCCCTTAGCCATGGCGTGAGAGTGATTGTGGCCTAAGATATTGAGAATAGCAACGAGATCCAGGGACATGTTGTTACAGTGGCTGACACATCTTTTGAGGATTATGAAGCTAATGTTGGATGATTGTGTGTGATGTTTCCCTTGATTCCACTTCCTTAAGGTTACATAGGAGGTTGAATCTGATCACAGTAGCCTCTTGTCTCATGTTTACCCTAGTTTGAATGGTTACTTGGGTAGATATGGGAGGAGGGTGTTACAGAGTGGTATCAAAGTATGGTTCAACTCTTGGACTGGATGGGTGGTGTGTGTTGGTCATACATGCATTTAGTTGCATGTATGTCTCTTACACTTGCATTTCATGTGCTTGTTGCATTGGCTTAATGATTGATGATGGTTGTAGTATGGTTGTTATGGATAATTCGATATTGATTTCATGAAATGTATTTGTGATGAGTATATGACTAGTTGTATATGGTTATATTTCACTAACATGATTTTATGTCACCTACTTACATCCTTGTATGTTAGGTTACATTCTTGTAGATTTGATTACATGTATCAATCTTGTAGGTTGATTACAAGAATTGATCGCTTATGTTCAAATACATGATTTTATGCATAGGTGTAGTTGATTAGGCATTTTCTTATGCACGTTGCTGGTTGCATGTGGTAATATGTACAATGGAGTACTGGTTGTTGTCATGCATGAGATCGTAGTATGCATTGTTGATATGGCTTTGCATTGATGACTGGACCCTAGATAGAATGATGTTTATGTGTTGATGCATTCATTTTCATATTTATATATCATATTATGACTATCTTAAACATGTATCATGCTAATTTGTGAATCTTGCAGACAAGGTATCCTCCCCAAACTATACTAAGGTACATCGATTTATTGTGAATTGGTTTATCTAACATACTATGCATTGTGAGAAGAAATATCAAATGGCTAGCAAGATGGTTGACTACAAAGACTCTCCCTATGAATCCGAAGAGGAGTGCAGTGTTGGGAATCCTTTCGATTTGGCAGTTACATTGAGGAGCTTGAAGGAAGAGATGAGAAGTTGTAAGGTAGATAATGACCGAATCATACAAGCACAAGAGAAACAAGCATAGGTTAATGCTATACTCCTTCAGAGTTTATCATACTTGCAGCAACAAGGTCTACTTCAGATCAGCCATGGACATGAGGATGGAACTAATTTGGCATATGGAAGTACCTCTCCTAGTAGACAAAGTTTGGATAAATCTGATACAGTGAGAGATGGCAGGTTGTTAGACACTTTGGATAGAAGGGGTGATGAGTACAGGTGCTATTCTAGTTCTGGTTCTGATAGACATCATGATCGTCATCACTATCATCCTTATAGGAGGAATAATAGGGGATACTTACCAGATGAATTAAAGAAATCAAATCCACCTACTTTTGATGGAGATGTGAAGAAGTTGGAAGAGGCAGAGGCTCAAATACTTGGGATGAACAAATTGTTTGAGTTGCGTGAGTACACGGATAAAATGAAGGCCAAAATAGCTATCTTCAGTTTGAAAGGTAAAGAATACATTTTGTGGGAATATGTTAAGCGGGTTAGAGACTTCAAGATAGATTATTTGACTTGGTGGGAGTTCAAGAGGATTTTTAGGAAGAAGTACTTTTCAGAAAGATACTACGACAGTAAGGCTAAATGATTCTGTTAACACCCAGGTTGTTCCCTATGACTCCCAAGGGAATACGGCCAGGGTAACCACTAACCAATCTTTGGATTACAGCTTCTAGCCCAGCTGTAATCAAAGAGGGCTCTCTCTATAAAGTTTGTCTCTGTTCTGTGGTGATATTAGGCTAGTTATGAAGTAAAGGTTTTTGGTTTATGTTTGGTTGGAAGGATGTCTTTCTGTACTTAAGGTGGAGATCTGCAGATAAAGTTAGTCCATTGGGAAATGGAGTCTGTGGCTACTGGTTCTTGATATTTTGAGTTTGAGTAGCTGGAGTTACAGGGCCATTTAGGTACTTCACGAAACAAACTTGAAATTTATGATGGTGGAATGTGAACAACCAGTGAAAAGCAATTAAGAATTTTCCACTAAGCTGGGGTGTGAGAAGGAGATGTATTCCTCAGGAGCAAACTTGAATTCCTGAAACAATAATCACTGTGAACATATAGTGTGAAAGGGTAGCAATTAAGAATTACACTTTCATTACTATAACTGAAGAAAAGACATTCAAAATAGCTTAGATTGAGTTCAGGGTAATCTGTGATTAAATCCTGGAACTATTCCTTTTCCTTGCTATAAACTGTAAGACACAGGAATGTGAAAGAGATATGAAAGATAACAAAACACATAACAAAGAGTTATAAGAAAAAGTTATTGTGCCATGAGATACGCAGGAATCCTGCAACTTTCAGCTAAACACCAGAAAACATCAAGCAACATAGAGCTTTTGAAATTCCATCATCTTTTGTATTACTTCTCTGAGGGTTACAGTAAAAGAACAATAGAATAGATATGAACTATCTCCGATATCCAACGTCCAACCCCTGCTAACTTATGCGAGGGGGAATATATAGAAGTGTTTCATACAAAATATCTCAGGTATTGAGTCATCTGAGAGATAAAATATCTTCTTTAACTCGTACAGGAGTAGTAGATAAGAAGTTATTACAGCTTTTAATACAACATAAATTCTCTTTACTCCTGTCAGAAGGTTTTGACCTTTGGAGCTCACTGAGTCGGTTGAGCGCTTTGTTATAACTGCTGAATGACGTGTCTGTGCAGCTTTGTCCTCCTGTAGCTTTTCGGCCCTATCACCTATGACTGTCAGTGATGCTGTGGTGACCGAATGTTTGCGCTAAGTTGGCTCAGCCTTCCCTGCCTATCTGCTGATGTATCCTTATTTTCCTGTGCATGAAAATTTGCATATTTCAAAAAAGAAACAACATAATTACTGACTTTGGTTCAGCAGTAATTGTGTCAAGTTGTTCCAGACTTCCTGTGTAGGCAATTGATGCCTCAAAATTGACCCCATGGTCTCATCTGCCTCTGTATACTTGTAAAAACGGGGAGGCTCATCAAACAAGTGAGTGATTTCATTTATAATGAAGAATAAGCTCTCCACCCTGTTGAAAAGGTCTGTCCTGTTGCTGGCCCTATTTCTGCTGATGTGCTTGTTGTTTCTGAAATCTGACTGGCAGCAAAAGTGTTGACTCTCTTGGCATACTTTTCATGTGAGAGTAGCCTTCCTGATGGCTCCATCAGGCTAGGAAGACCTTTGTTTTGTAATGCCATAAACCTTTCCTGGAACTTATTGATATCTGCCTGCATATCCTGGCTTCTTCTTTCCAGGGTCTGAACCAGGTTTCTTAGTGTCAGGACCCTTTTGATCATTGAAATGGTCTCAGTCCTATTGGCAATTCCCATTTTGATGAGCTGGGAGCTTGTCCTGTAGTTGAGCATATTTATCATTCTGTTGGCAATCTCAGGCATGCTGCCTAGAGATGCCCTTGCCCTTTGGATTTCTTTGTGTGCCTTTCCAATGAGCGCCATTTGCTCATGAATGGCCTCAATGTACTCCCACTGGTCTGTGATGGACTGGCCAATATTGGCCCATAGGATCCTTTTGAGTTCAGATGTCACCTTGTCCAGTGTGAGCTCCTTCTCTAGATCATTTATTCTCTTTTTGAGAGCCTTTACCTCTCTTTCTCTTTCAGCCACATTCTGCTTGGACTTGTCATATTTCTCATTGATTTTAGCCAGAGTGTCTTTCGCCTGATTCAACTCTGACATTTGAGACTCCAAGGCTTGA